>PVIU01016582.1:0-44578 GCA_004026605.1 Ondatra zibethicus | reverse complement strand
GGGAGGGGAGTGGGCCTTGGACTTCCAACAGGGCAGGGCACCATGCCCTCTTTCAAGGAAGAAGGGAGAGGGAGGAGGGGTGGGGGGGTAGCGGGAGGGGACCGGGAGAAGGGGAAGAAAGGAAAAAATGTTATTTCTTTAATTATGTTTTTGAATGGAAAAAAATAAAACAATGTAAATAAAAAAAATAAAGATAGGCATTTTTGTTTATCCAGATCAGACAAGAATGTGAATATATTCATAAAGACAACAGAAAAAGAATTTTTCAAACATTAGTTTGAACGCAAACAGTCATTAAAAAAAAGAAGATACGATTAGAGAAAGGACATGGAATTTTCACTTGTAATTCCATTAAAGACAAGACTAATGTTACTTTATCATTTAGAAATTTATCAGATGGAATTCATGATATAATTACAAAAACATTGATGAAACATAAAATGTGAGAAACATTTAGTTGCTCAGAGCCCTTTTCAGTGGTGTTGAGGGGGAGGACATGCAGCGCTTTTGAAGTCCACATGATGGTGATCTCAGATGATGTGAGATTTGCTGCCTCCTAGGAATGAGTTAGAAGTACCAGGACAGAGTCCTGTTCTCTGAATCGGAATGGAGTCCCTGAAGTGATGTCCTTTTAGCATAACAAGCTTCCTGATGAGGTGTGAGAGCTACAGAACACAGACAACTATTTAGAATAGTGCATATATTTTCTTCTACTAATTACAGCATATCAGATTTCATTTTGAGATGCGTGATCCATTTGGGGCCAATTTTATGTGCCAGGTGATAGGTACAGGTTTCATTTTTCTATATGTGGAACCCCAGCACTATTTGTTGAAGATACTTTCTTTTCTCCAGTGTGTGTTTTTGGCATCTTTGTCATTATCAGATGACTGTAGTCTCTTACGTTAATGTTTGCATCTTCCATTTTGTCCCATCTTTCTACACTGTAGTATGCTAATAACATACTAATTTCATTACTTTGTTTCTGCAATATATTGTGAGATCTGGAGTGGTAATCTCTTCATCATCAGTCCTTTGCTCAGGATTGCTTTGGCTATTTGGGATCTTCTGTGGTTCCACAGGCTTTTAGCGTGTTTTTCCCTGTGAAGAGTGTTGTGGAATTTCATTGTGTCTGTAGTAGAATGATCATCTTCACAACATTGATTCTTCCAGGCCATGAGCCTGAGGCATCTTCTCATTTTCTAGTGTCTTTCTCGGTCTCTTTCTTCAGAGATTTAATGTTGCCATAGTAGGGGTCTCTCACATATTTGGACAGGTTTATCCCTAGGTACTTCAGTCTCTTGGTGGCCCCAGCGAAAGGAGCGTTGCCACGATCATCTTATCCATGTGCGATTGGTATAAAGAAAGGAGACCCAATTTTGTGAGCTGATTTTGTATCCTTCCACTTTGATGAAATTGTTGATAATTTTTAGTTCTCTGGTGTAATTCAGGGGATTTTTTTGTTTATTTTTCTATTTGCACCCTGTAATTTCTTCTTTTTTTTATTGCATTAGTTAATATTCCAGGCACTATACTGGAGAGGAGTATGGATAGAGACAGCTCTATCTTGTTTCTAATTTAAATGGGATTCCTTCAAGCTTTTCTCCACTTAGGATGATGCTGGCTGTGGATTCGTGTGTGTGTGTATATTTTTTAATGTTGTAGTGTGTTCCCTCCAGTCCTATTCTTTCTAGGGCTTTTATGTTGAAGGCACTGAACTTTGTCAAAAGGTCTTTTTTGTATCTAATAGATAATTGTGTGGGTTCTTTGTCTTTATCTTATTTAAATGATTTATTAATCTATTTATTTACATATGTAGAGCCATCTTTGTATTTCTGATATAAAGTCAACCTGGTTTTGGTGGATCATCTTTTTGATAATGTGCCTGTAATTTTTAAGTACATTATTGAGGATTATTGCATCAGTTCTCATTACGATATTTGCCTATGGTTTGGGGTTTGTTTTTGTAGCTTTCCTTGGATTTGGTATCAGAGCAACATTGGTTTTATAAAATGAGTGTGGATATGTTCTTCTGTTCTTATTAAAAAGTAATAGTTTTGTAATAATTTTTATGTAGACACTTAAAGCTAAAAGTTCCCTCTTGAACTGCTTTTAATGTGTCCTAGAGGTTTTGTGATCATGTGTGGCCATTTTCATTTACTTGCAGGTTTGTAAACTTTTTCATTTTTTTTCTTTGAACCATCCATCATTATATAATATTTAACATTGATGAGTTTATACACTTACTAGTGCCTTGTTTGCTGTTGAATATAACTTTTATTGTATTTTGATCAAATAGAATATGTGGAGTTATTTCAGTGTTTTTCAATTTTTTTATATTTGTTTTGTACCTAGGATGTGATTTATTGTAGAGAATACATCCATGTATTGCTGAAATGTGTGTGTGTGTGTGTGTGTGTGTGTGTGTGTGTGTGTGTGTGTGTGCGCGCGCAGTTCTTGGTATTTGGGTGGATTAATATATAAATTCTATGTATAATGGCATTCAATTCTGTCATTTCTCTGTTTTATTTTTGTCTAAAAGACCTGTCTGTTGCGGAAAGTGGGGCAGTGAAATCACCTACTATTACCAGGTTGGAGTTAATCTATATCTTTAAGTCAAATATATCATTAGTAACATTTTTTATGGAACTAAATATGCTGGAGTTTGTTGTATATGTGTTTAGGATTATAATGTCCGCTTAGTTAATTATTCCCTTGATAAAAATAAAATATTTTTCTTCATTTCTTTGGATTAGTTTCAAAATCTGTTTCATCAGATAACAGAATGGTTACATCTGTTCACTTCTTGGTCCCATTTGCTTGAAATACTTTTTTCCACCCTTTTGCTTTAAGCTGCTGCCTATATTTAAAGTTAAGGTAAGTTTCATGTAGACAGAAGACAGATGGATTTTGTTTTTAACTCATTCAAAGCTTAGGCCATTAATATTTACTTTGTTTTTGAAAGATGCGCGTTGATTGCAGTCATTTTCTTATTCTTTTGCTGTTGTGTTCTACTTTAGCTTCCTGTAATTATATCATCATTGATTGTCTTTCTATTGTCTTTGACAATGATTATCTCTCTTTTCACTAAGGAGAATTCTTTTCAGGATTTTCTGTAGGCCTTGTTTGGTGAGCATAGATTCCTGTCTATTTATATCATAGAAAGTTTTCTTTCTTCAATTAGGGCTGACAGTTTTTCTGGGTACAGTCGTCTGCATTGGCATCCATGGTTTTTAGAACTTGAAGTACATTGCTTCAGGCTATTCTATCTTTTAAAGTTTCCTTTGAGAAATCAGTTATCATTCTCATGTTTTTTTCTTTATTTATGTAAGTCTGTGTTTTTTCTTGCAGTTTTCCAAACTCCTTCTTTGTTATGTATCTATGGCGTTTTCATTATAGGAGGTTGTGGCGAAACCCTTTTCTAGTTCTAATTGATGTTCTGTTACATCTGTGTGGGACAGTCTTTACTTAATTCTGGGAAGTGTTTCATCTGTGATCTTGTTGAATATCTGATATACCATTGACTTTGGATTCTTTTTCCTCGATGCCTATAATTTGATATTGGGTCTTTCCCTGGTATCCTGCAATTCCTATCATGTATTTTTAATTTTTTTCATATTCTTTGCTGGTGTCGTCTAATTTTATTTTATCTTCAATTTCTAATACTCTTTCTTCTATTTGATCACTCTTTGTATGATATTCCCATAAATTTCTAATTCTATTTTTGAGGTTTTCAGTTTCATCTTGAGTTCTCTTCAAAATCCATCTTTGTTGCATCCAGTTTTCCAATCCTAGATTGTCTTCATTGTCTCATTCAGTGTTATGTTTTTGTTTTTCTGGGCATCACTCAGGTATTTAGATGTATTCTTCAGTTCACTGAGTTGTTTGTTAGTTTATTTAAACTCCTTGAACTCTGATGAAGTTTGATTGTTCTTTAAAGTTCTGTGTCCTGGAGCTGATCTAGATAATTCGCACTGGGGAATGTATTTATAGGACTGGTGATGTGGGTGGGTGGAGGGCTATCCTTTCTTGGCTTTTCATAGTTTGCGTTTTTTTAAGGATGTGGCACAGGTAGGCAGCCTGCCTACTTAGAGCTGTGGGGAGCCACAAAGAAAGGGAAATAGGCAGCGGTGGGGGAAGGGGAGGTGGGCTTTTTGTGACAGGCCTCTGCAGGATTAGTAGGACTGGGATGGAGACAGGAGGGCAGCATGGATTCATGTAGCTGTGGTGGTTATAGGATCTCTGGTAGGAAGTAGGGTTGGGGTTCTGTGGCCAGCTTCAAAACAAGGGAAATGGGATGAGAGGTAAGGCTGTTTGAGGAAGCAGGACTAGGGGCCATGGAGGAGGAGTGGAGGGAGACCACTGGTAGACTGCCTAGGTTTGCTTCACTTTGTGTGGCTGCAGGTCTTCTGGTGGGAAGTAAGGCTGGGCCGTGGTAGAGCAGGTTCGTTTGTCTGTCCGTCCTTCCTTCCGTCCGTCCTTCCTTCCTTCTTTCCTTCCTTCCTTCCTTTTAACTTTATGAATCTTGTTTCTATTACTCACTATGTCTATCTTTCTTAATTATCCTCCCTACAGGAAGGATTGTTTTAGTTTAGAGAAGTAACTCCTTAGCCTTAATGGTTGGTTATCCCTAATCTGACAACTTGAAATACTCTAACCTTTGAAATTTGTTGAATATGTTGATGTTCCACTGTTGGGTTTTGAAGCATATTAGATCTCAGATTTGTTTTGCTTTCAGTTTTATTTAATTGCTTGTTTTCAGCTAAGGTGTGTCATTATTTAGACCTGGTTGACTTTGAACCCAGTAAGGAGCTGATTGCCTGAAATTTGTAGCAGTCCTCCTGCCTCAGCCTCCTGAGTAATTAGATGGCAAGTATGTCTGCCATGCCTTGCAGACTGTGCAGTCTTAGATTAGAGGTACCCAGTCCCAATTACAGCTTGTATTTCTTTACTGGTTTTTCATGCACTAGATGACATGAATGACATAAACATGATTTCTCTCGTCTGCTGATCTTACTGCTTCTTGGCAAGAAAATCTTAGAGTACCAATTTTGATATGTACAGTTGACTCATTACCAAGTGTGTTCATCTTGGAGTATGAAGCTTGTGGAAATATGGCCACATTTGTGAACAATCCAGAAATATCTCCATGGAGGATTCAAAATTGATCTTTTCTCCATATTGTTTTCCATAATGTTAATGCTGGGCATTTTGTGCTTGTGAGTAAATTAGTTGCTATACATTTTTTCCGGTTGGAGTTTAGTCTCTTATTGGTTGAAAAGCATTTTAGTTTAATAGGTAGCATATATTGATTATATATGCATATGCTTATAAAATTAAGTATCTTATGATATTTAACAATAGCAATAACTTGGCTTTATTTCAATATTAGATACGGGGGACAATTTAACATAACTGCTAATAAAATAACTATTTCTCGCTTGATATAATCTCTTCTAGGTATATCCATTCATTTGAAAATGTCATTTTTTTCTTTACTGCCGAATAGTATTCCTTTGTAGATGTGACACATTTTCAGTATCCATTCATCTATTGAGGGATGTTTAGGGTGTGTTCATTTGCTAGCTCTTGTGAGTAGAGCAGCAATGAACATGGCTGAGCAAGTGTCTGCAGAGTAGGATGTCTAGTCCTTTGGACATACACCATGTGAGTTTTAGTTTTTGTCTTGAAAGGCTCTCCATACTGATTTCCAGAATGGGCTGCACTGGTTTGCATTCCCACCAGCAGTGAGTGAAGATGCTCCTCCACATTAACAGCGTTTATTGCAGGCATTCAGTTGTTTTAGCCATCTGACTCGGTAAGATGGGATCTCGATGTTCTTTTAAATTTACATTTCCCTAATTGTTAAGAATAATGAACATTTTTTTGAGATTTCTTACCCATTTTAATTTTTTTTCTACTGAGAGCTCTCTGTTTAGACCCTACCTCATTTAGGATATTGACTTAAGGAGGGACTTTAGAGGTTTGAGGACGAGTAGCTGGGAAGGGCTAGAGGGAGGAAACGGAGGAGGGAAAGCAATGTAATTCTATTTTAATTAACATATTACATAAATAAAATGGAAAATATAAAATAAGAGAGGGCATGGTTCCTTTCTTTGAGACACGCATCCTTGAAAAGGAAAAAAAATTAAAATAATGAGTATTTACTTTCCGTTTATCTACGTTTATGATGTTTGGAATTGTGTTAAAGAATTTTTGTTCCCTTGACATGTTTCCATTTCCTTTTGTGGAATTGTAACATTCAAGTTCACCCTTGTTTATTTTTTTCTCAAAACTTCCCACTCCCACTCCCTGCCCAACTGGACATGCTTATGGTCACACACTATTCCTTTCTCTTGTACAGTTTCCAGGCAGGGCCCTGCCTTGTTAGTAATAAAACTGGTTATATATAAACATCCCTGGTGAATTCTTACTACAAACAGACAGATTATAACACACGTAATCCCAAAATATTTGTGTTATTGTTTCCAGTTAGTTCTGATCTGGCCTATCATCCACAGCCCATAGCAGCTTTTCTTTTTCCATTCTGATTCTATAAATGTCTATCACGTTTCTCACTCAAAATTCTAAGTACTTGTGATTATTTGGTGTGTGGGTGGGGGGAGGGGGTGTCAGCAGTACTTGGAATCAAACTTAGACTCTCCTGAAAAGCTAAACATTTGCTTCATTAATGAGCTGTATTACCAGCCTTCTGTGTGGTCAGTTTCTCTGTCTCTCTCTGTTTCTCTCTGTCTCTCTGTCTCTCTCTCTCTCTCTTGCTTTCTCTCTCTCTGTCTTCCTCTGTCTCTGTGCCTGTGTATCTCTCTCTCTCTCTCTCTCTCTCTCTCTCTCTCTCTGTGTGTGTGTGTGTGTGTGTGTGTTTACATGGGTGGACATGCAGGCTCATCACGCAGAGCCTGAACTCAGTGTTCAGTATTTTCTTTATCTTTTTTACTCATGTTTCACTTTAATTTTTGACCCAGTTCTTTCCCTGAGCCTAGAAGTCACTGATTCCCTAGCCTGACTGAGCAGTGAGCCCTAGGGATTCTTCTGGTGCTGCCTCTGCTGCGGTGGCTCACAAGCATGCACTGCTGTGCCTGGCTTTCTACATGTGTGTCAGGGATCTGACCTGAAGTCCTCATGTTTGCAGTCCAAGCCCTTTACCCATTGAGCCATGCCCCCATCCTCTTATGTATCATTCTTAACTTTATGTATTTCATAAGCTTTTTTAAAAAGCGTGAAAACAGTTTTATTGCTACTGTACTGTCCCAGCCTTTTTCCAGTTGCTGCATTGAGTTTAGGTTCACTTTTCCTCATCCCCATTACTCTTTTGGAGACTTGTTCTTATGAGTGTTGTAGACCTTATTCTTTTTCCTAGCCTTTTAACATTTCATAATATGGTTCATCAGTCTCTGTTGTTGAATGTTTAGATTAGTTTGAATGTACTAGTGAATTAATTTTAACCATATAGTATCCATTTATTGAGTTGTTTAATGTTTTTTTTTTTGTGTGTGTGTGTATGCAGTGGTGTGTATGCAGTGGTGTATACATGTATGCTTAACCATGCCACAGCATGTGTTTGGAGGTCAGGCAACTGTTAGGAGTTGGTTCTCTGCTGCCACCTTGTGGGATGTGGAATTCTCTTAGTTGGGCAAACCTGAACACACACACCTTTACCCACTGAGCTTTCCTACTAGTCCAAAGTATGTAAGTGTTAAGAAAGTTATTTTTAGAAAGAGTTTGTTGGCATTTGGTTTATAGTAGGGCATGTGTTTGTAGGTGCTGGGGTCTATACAAATAGGACTCCACTGGTCATTGAGAAACACACTGGGTTAATAATACAGAAGGCTTAAAGGCAAGGCCTAGTATAAACTCTGGTAATTCCTGAAAACAAAATTGGTATGTTGACCTTGGTGTGCAGCCTTACAGGAGGGGAGCTCTTGTTTGTAGACTCGTGACTGGCAGCATGGCATTGAAAGAACTGTCAGTACTCTGTGGTGCAGGCATAGGGTGTAAAAGGTCGTGCTGTGGTGTTTGTGACTCCATATGCTGTGACGTTTTAAGGATGCCTGCTAAAATAATTGAAACTGTGCTTTAAGATAGTTGATCGGGGAAGGACAGAGATGGAGAGCAAGGAAAGAGGTACCTTGTTTGAGAGAGCCATTATGGGGCTAGCAAGAAACCAGGCACTAGAGAAATCCCCAGGATTCCACAAGGATGACTCCAGCTAAAACCCTAAGCAATAGTGGAGAGGGTGCCCAAATTGACCTTGCCCTGTAGTCAGATTAATAACTACCTTAAATGTCACCATAGAAACTTCATCCAGCAACTGATGGAAGCAGAGGCAGAGAGTCACAGCAGAGCACTGGACTGAGCCCCCAAAGTCCAGTTGAAGAGTGGGAGGAGTGAGAATATGAGCAAAGGGGTCAAGACCATGAAACAGCTTACCTGAGCTAATGGGAGCTCACCAACTTTGACCAGATAGGGAAGGAACCAGCCTAGGAACAAACTAGACCCTCTGAATGTGGGTGACAGTCATATGGCTGGGGCAGACTGCAGGGCCCTTGGCAGTGGCACCAGGATTTATCCCTACTGCTTGTACTGGCTTTTGGGAACCCATTCTCTTTGGAAAGCTTGACCATCTGAGCCACTGCAGAACTTGGGGGAGTGGCCAACCAGTGAGTGATCCAACTTGAGATCCATGCTACCAGAGGGAGCCCACCCCGACACTCACTGCCTGAAGGGCCAGGAACTAGAGGCTAAATAGCCCAGAGACAAAAACTAGAAAAAAACAGTCAGTGAAATGATTCCTAATGATATTCTGCTATACTTCTAGACTGGAGTCTAGTATAATAGTCATCAAAGAGGCTTCATCCAACTACCGATGGAAACACATGCAGAGACCCACAGTTAAACATTAGGAGGAGCTTGGGGAATGTTGCAAAAGAGGGGGTGAAGGATTGTAGGACCCAGAGGAATCAAGGATATCACTGGAATACAGCCTGCAGAATCAACTAAGCAGGGCTCACAGAGACTGAAGGGACAATCAGGAGCCAGTATAGGCTTGAGCTAGGTCCTCTGCATTTATGCTTTGGTTATGTAGCTTCGTGTTCTTGTGGGACTCCTAACAGTGGAAGTAGGGGTGTCTCTGACTCTTTTGCCTGCCCCTGGGACCCTTTTTCTCCTATTGTGTTGCCTTGTCCAGGACTGACATGAGGGGATGTGCCTAGATCTTCCTTCAGCTTCCAGCTTGCTCACTCTTGCTCTCTTTCTACCCCATCTCTCCTCAGAAGAGGTGGCTGCTACCTCCTCTCCCGTCCCCTCCCCTTCTCTCCTCCTCTCTTCCCTCTCCCTCCCTCCTTCCCTCCCTCCCTGTCCCTCTCTCCCTCTTCCCTTTCTTTCATAACCCACTGAATAAACTATACCCACTTTCTCTGCATGGTGTCTATCTGTCTCTCACCGGCCACCTTCCACCTGCCTGGGACCCACAGAGGCCTCGGGTGGTGGGATATGGCTTCCCCTCGTGGCCCGCTGCCATTCCTTGGGGAACTGTGCTGCCGTTTTATCTTAATCAGTACACTGAGGTCATCAAAAAAAGAAAATGATGATTATCGTTAAACTAGGCAATTTAAAAATAAGAAAAAAAAGTCTAACTTGAAAAACATTTCATGAAGAGAATGGCTGTGCTTCTCTGTGACACACTAAATCCTGCTCAAACCTGTTGGCTTGGAGTAGTCAAGAATGGGGGCATTATTCTGTCATTGAAACATAATAGAAGTCACTGCATTGCCAAATGATTCTCTGGTAGTGAATTCACAGTCATTTTGTTCCTGTGTCTGAGAGTGATGGAGGACCAAATGTCTGATGCAATGCCACCACCTTCTGGCAGACTGAAATGTCGGTTTATAAAATGATTCCTATGTGGGACATACAGGATTCTGGACTGCTCACAGTGCCTCTCTTGGATGTGGTACTGATGAGATGCCAGTGTCCCCACTTGAATGTCAGCCACGTGCCACTCCAACAGGCTCTCTGTGTTCCTGGGACCTGCCTCAGTTCAGGCTTGAAGAGTAGTGCATTTCAGTGGACGTTAGCAAAAGTTCAAAGTTGAGAACCTTGTTACAATCCAGAAAATTGTGAACATGTGTTTCATCTTTGGGAATTTTTTGTTCTGTTTTGGTTTGAAAAGATGCTGAGAAATCAAAAGCAGGTGTTCTGTGTTTTAACTTAAGTTCAGGGAAATCATGTTTCTCCTATCTTCATTCTGCTTGGATCTGCTCCCTAGATGGAACTCAACCATCACCATACTTGGGCATGTTTTTATACTTCCACCTCTTTTGGAATCGTACCTAGCTAAAATGGGCAGCGACGGTCCCTCGTGGCTTGTTTGATTTGGTGTCCTCAGTGTCCAGTATTACAGGAAGTATTTAAAAGTTTTTTGAGCAAATATGTTAAAAACAAACAAACAAAAATCCACCTATTGCATGAACAGGATAAATCCATTGAGTGCTGTGTCCTGTAGGGAAAGGTAAGTGCAGGGGCGGCATTAATCTGCAGACAGTGAAGATCATTCCAGGGCGGTTAGGTCATCTCATCGCTCCAGTCTCTGCACTTTAGAGCCTGTTTCACAGGCTTCTGAAGCCAGTCAGGTATGCTTAGTGATTCAAGCTTGGGACAGATCTGGGAGGGTGATGGGCACTCTTCTTGGTCAGCGCATGGAGCAAGCTTGGACAGTTAGCTTTCAGAAGCAACCAGAGTTGGGATGAAACTTGGGAGACATGTAGTAGACAAACCTGCCCAGAGTTGTTTTGGGAAATAAAGACGGCTTGTCATGCTGTGGTGGTGTGTGAGAGGAACAGGGCTCAACAAGTTCCTGTGGTCTGGAGACTTCAGGAACTCGCCCGCGGGCTAACAGCCAGTGAGAGGAAGTGTTTTAGTGATCACAAGCCAGGCTGTATGCTTTCTGAAATTGTATAGTTTTCTTGCTCTCCAGCAAACAGATAATAGCAAAGCACATGTATGTAATTCTGGATTCTGTATGGGTTTCAGCAATTAATACTGTAAAGACTGGTTATGTTTTTGGTTAATAGCTTGAGTGCAGCTGTTAGCCTTCTTTGTAGGTTTTGGGTAGTTTTTGCTGTTTCTTTGTTTGGAGACAGGGTCCCCTATACCCAGGCTGGCCTCCAACTTCCTGGGTGCTCAAGGATGACCTTGAACTCCTTATCTCACTGACCCCACCTCTGTGGGATTCCTTCCGTGCACCGCCACAGCTGGCAGTCTGCTTTGTCTGGACCAATTAGTTTAATCAATTTGAAAAAGTAGCCCAAGTTTCTTTATTGAATAAAAAAGCACGTTTTACTAGTTATGCAGTGCTGATGTAGACATGCTTTTTTTTTATATGCATATCTCGAATGTGACATCATGTGTGCCTATGGGCGCATTTTCTCAACTTCTGCTGCGCCAGCTCAGTGATAGCTACTCAAAAATATCTGAGTTTTGAAAATAAATTATAGGATAATTGTGAGGGAATAAAAATAAACAAAAATAAGTTTACTAAATCCAACCCAAATGTTATTTGCACATGTCAATAATCCACTTGTATTAATAGCAATTGCTAATATAAATAGCCAGGCTGTTAAAATTACTGGTAGTGTCTTTTAGAATTCATTTCTTTTCAGCAAAGGGCTGTGGTTTTGCACCTAAGCATTTGGAGATAGATTGGTGGCCGTTAATCTCACCATAGTCTTTCTTGACTGTGCAACCTTGGGGCAAGTCACCTGGATGTTCTGGCTGGGAGTAATGCTAGTCCTTCCTTATGAGTTGGCTGTGGGGATTGACTGGTTGTTCAGTTGACATCAGGGCCTATATGGGGTGTTCAATAAATGAGAGCTATTTGAAGGTCATTAGCTGTGTTAAAGTCTGAGAAGAGGGCAAGCAGGGGCAGGAAGAAGGGGAGAGGTCCCGGCAGCGATCAGCCTCAGCTGTGGGGCTGTCTGTACTTGTGCCTTCAGCTCGGAGTCATGACTGGGAGCAAAGGGATCCATATCTGCTCACCTCTAGAACCTTTGCTCCCCTGTGGACCGCACAGCTGTCCGCAGGCCTGAGCTAAGTCAGGCTCTGCAGAGGCCAGGCTTGTCCTCGGGTCCTGGGGCTGCTGCTGACAGTGAGGAAGAGAAAGGCCAGTGTCAGGTGCAGAATGGTGCTGTGGACTGCATTCAAGGGAAGAGTCGTACAGCCTTGTAACTAGCACAAGCTTTGCAATTGACAACCCAGCCTCATTGATTTGTTTCTTCATATACCTTTTGTGATTACATAGAAACAGGATGAAAAAGAGGCTTGTTTATTACTTTGAACAGTGATTGCTTCTCCATATTTGCACTAGGACTTGGCAGCAGCAGTCCTGGGGTTCCGTATTTCCTGAACCCCAGGCATTTTCTTCTCGTTGCCTGCAGTTGTCTTCAGGAACTTGTGTTAGTATTACAGATATCAGTACTTCAGAGGTGACTTTGTAAAATTGGTGTATGAGTTATGGTTCTAGTGTTTAGTGGTTGGGCCTTAGTGATTGACATATTCAAAACAGGAAGCTCTTCCATAGTAAAGAATTGTTCCCTGCTTCTGTGCCTACTAAGCCATTAACTTCCCATGGATGACAAGTCCATTTATCAGGACAGGATTTGTCCCTCACACTGACGTGCGCTCCATTGTTATTCATACCCACTGTACTGCTGTGAGTGAGAAACACCCTGGGTAGATTCAGTGTTTGAGCACAGGGGCCCAGCTGGTGTACTGTTGGGAAGTTTAGGAGGTCCAACGTTGCTGGAGGACGCACAGCACTGGGGCCGGGTATTGAGAGTTGACAGCCTCACCCTACTTCTAGTTCACAGTAAAGTATACACGCCCTCAGTTTCCTGTTCCTATTGCGATGCCTGCCCTTGCTGCTCTGCTTCCCCACCGAAATAAACTCACCTTCTGAAAACATAAGGCCAAAGAAACTTCTGTCTGTCGGTTTCCATGGCTACATAAGGGGTTTAAAAATTAAGCCATTAAACATCAGAGATGAATATATATCAGGAGTTCAAACTGACAGTTTGAGAAGTGAAATTGAAATCAGATGGAAATGCAGAATTAACAGCTGACTTTGCAGATATTCAGCTTGCGTGTCTGCTGCCAGATGATTTCAACTGTGCATGAACATCTGGGTATCGATGAGAAAAAAATTAGAGAATGAGATGTCTACTGGAAACTTTACCTAAGGGGTGCCCGCTGAAAGCACAAATATACAATGTAGGAACCTGATTCAGTCTCTGAAAAGGAGCAAGGAAATTTTATGCATTAGAGAAAAGATGTCTAGTCTGTATTAGAAAGTGAGTATTAAGAAAGAGACAGTCGGTGTTCAAAGCCACAATAATCTTTGAAAAAAAGCACAGAGCTGGTTTGTTCTTGGGAAACTCCCTCTTTTAATTCATAGCAGTTGGTATTTTTTTGCTTCTCTCAAACCCCCGGTGACTTGAGTCTTTCAGGCATTTTTTTTTTCTTTTTGCACTCTAGGTTAGCTTCTTGTCCATGTTGATTGCTCTTCTTGGACATGTCTACCTCGTCCTACTTGAATACTTGTATGCATAAAGGGCTAGGACATGGGATGTATATTTTCTGAGCTTTACCACTAGATGGTGATGGAGGCCAAACCACAGCCTCCTGCTAATTTGTCACTGGTTGAAATGTGAAAATTGTACATTTTAGGGTTGATTCTTTCTATAAATCATGAGGGATGCATAAACATTGTTTTGTATTGTGCTGAACTCAGTGCACTTTTGTGTAGCATGTGCCAGGTAAGTGTTTATATTGATTTGTTCGTTGGCTTCTTATGGAGTTTAATTGTATGTGTGTGTGTGTGTGTGTGTGTGTGTGTGTGTGTGTGTGTGTGTGATGTTCAGAAAATTTAATTGGTCATTAGACATTTCTGTGTCCTGTCTTTGTTTTTCTGATATATTTCCATATTATGAGTATATGATTTATTGGCTTAAACTGCACAGTCCTATATGTACATGAAATTTCTCTCTCTCCCTCTCTCTCTCTCCCCCTCTCTTTCTTTTTTTTTCTCTCTCTCTCTCACACACACAAACAGTCACACACATTTTGTCTTGAGTATTTAATCTAAATTAATGTGTTTTCCTGGGTACTCTGTCCTTGAAGCTTTATCTGAGAAAGAAATACTGGCATAGTGTTTATGATGAGAATTAGGAATTTATGAAGTGCTCTAATCAATAGTAAGTAAGGTCAGTTTCTTTGAATATCAGAGTTTTTTTTAAAAAATTAAAATTTTATTTTGAATCTCTACATGTAAGAACGCGTGAATATGGCATTTATTCATGTATGAGAGAATTCTGCAATCTCACCTACACACTTGGCAGCTATCTGTAACCAGAATCGGGATCTGACATGATGGCACAGGTCCTGCCATGTGATGGGCTGCACACAGATCACAACGTCAGAGTACCTCCGGGATGCGTGGGAGCTTGCATGTGAAACTGAATGAATTTTGTGCTTACACTTCAGAAAATTCTGAAGATACTCTGTCAGCTACAATACAAATATTCCCACACCCAACACGTGAAATCTGAAATGTTTCCGGTCCCAGAGATTTCAAATAAAGGTTTCTCAACCTATGTAATTCCAAAGCCCTAATGAACACTCTATTTCCTATTTGAGGTCACTGCCATTTTAAAAAGCCTTCAAATAGAATCTGTATTTTCTCTACTTTGAAGAGAACTTTGTGTATGCTCTCCAGCACTGATGCTGTCATCTGTATTCCTCCTGCCACTATTACTGTTCTATAGGTTGTTAAATCTTGGTCCTGGATAAGTCAGTTTTAGGTATTGATGTAAAATATGCATTGCAATTTAGATAGATTTTTATCATATGACTTTTAAAATGAGGATAATCCTGCTTAGCATTTTTCTAAGTCAATGCTTGGAGGTATGCCATTGGTTTAACAATACCATCTCAGAGAAATATGACTAACCTCACGTTAAATATATCCAATAACCTTGAGGGTATCCAATCTAGAGATAGCAAATGAGATTTAACATACTTGAAAGACTTCTTAGACTTGAAGCTGGAATCACAAATGAGCTGAAGTCTGGGCTAGAGAACCCAGTAAACTGCAGTCCATTGATGCAGTAAAGAAGCCATTTCTGCTCTTTTGGGTCTAGAGGGGCTGTGCATTTAACAGTGTCCTCCAGTACTGAAAGCTGGTAATGTTGTTCCTGAGTTCTCTGCCTGGGTCCTGTGGTGTGGTGGAGAGAAAGTCAGGTTGGACTGAAGGACTTTCCCTGCTGCAGTTTCGTTCTTCCTTCTTCCTTTGTTTTAGGGCCACTGTCCCTCTTCCTGGTCATTCTGGGGAAAGCATGTGGAGGCCTTCATCTCCCATCTGCTCTCATAAATGAATCTAAAGCATATCCGTGTTAACCTACTTTGTGTCACACAGTTGGTGCTGGTGGTAACTATGCCAATAACCAAACGAGGTAAATAGAAATAATTTACTTGCATGGCTGTTTCATTTAGGGAGTTGAAATTTTGAGAGATTAATATTTTGATAAAAGTTATCAGACCTTTTATCTCCTTTCATAAAAACTCCTCTGCTGAAATTGCCGTGCTTCCTACATAGTTTGGAGTCTTTACACTGTTTTGTTGCCCATTGATGGCGGTCATCATACTGCTGCTCTTGCTCAGTCCTCAGAATCTGGTAATTTTCTAGAATGTAAGTGAAATACAGTAGTCAGTTATATGTGTCTGTTTTCTCTGTTGACTACAGTGCTACTTTTTAATGTTTTGTGTATATGATATATATATGTATGTGTGCACATATGCTAATGTGAATGCAGGCATGCATGTGGCAGCATACATGTGGGGGTCAGTAGGCAACCTTCAGTGTTTGCCCTTGTCCATTGCTGTATATGCCCAGTTAGTTAGGCTGTGTCTGTGGATTATCCTGTCTTTGTCTCTCATGTTGCTGTAGGAGAACAGAGATTACAGAGGCATGCTACCATGCCTGACTTCGTCTGGGTTTGCTCAAGTTCTTTTACCCATTGAACCATCTCCCTGGTCCTACACCGTCTTGTAATCAGTAAGCATATCTTAACTCTGCTTGTTAAGGTTTCCTCCAGCTTCTGGTACAGTGTCAAAAATAAAACCGGGGCTGGAGAGATGCTCAGCACAGAAATACACTTGTTTCCAACACTGAGGACCTGAGTTAAATCCTAGAGCCCACACAGTAGGAGGAGAGAACAAGTTGTCCTCCAACATCCAGATGCATGCTGGAGCACGCACTTCCCCACGCCCTACACACAAAATAGATGTAATAAAAAATTAAAATATAAAGAAAAACAGGCGTGACCCCTTGTCAGGACTAATACAGCTTTGAGAAACAAGTTGTTCAAAGTATATTGTTGGCGGGAGGAGAGAAAGTAGCCCAACATTTAAATGACTACCGTTGGACTTTTTGACATAACTTAGTGAACTATGGATTTCACCTTACAGTTGCATAGTTAAACTATTGATATTCCTATTGGGCGTATAGTATAGGGAAGAATATTTTATTAATACATTGTTTTTATTGAAATAGAAGTGATTCGATGACCATTTGATAAACAATATCTTTAGTTAAGTGCCCATAGTTTCTTATCTACCCTTATCACATGAGCATGTAAATACATCATAAGTATGAAATGATGGCAAATATTGATTCATTGTTTAGCAGAAATCTTTGGACTATCCAGCCACATTCCTTCCTCTAAAATAGCTTACTTATAATGAGTTAATGGATGGTGACACTATCAGTGCACACTGTGAAGTGTAGGTGAATCTTCCCTTCTGCCACACCCCCACACTGCTCCACCGCATATGCTTATCAGGTGTTTAAGGCTTTAATAAGCTCAATGAAGAGAAACTGGCCAAAGGGTCCTAGGTAGGCAGAATTCACAGGCTTCTTACTAATTATTGCTCAGGTATTGAACCTCGAGAGTTCTCCATGCTGTGAGTTCTCTACAGTGATGTCACAGCAGCAGTGCATGTATTCCAGGGAACAGGCGCAGGCATTCACATGCTCATCAGATTGTTCTGAAGTTCTCCCATCTCCACTTCATCCCACATTTTTTTTCATTTCTTAATTTTTTTTTGTTTCAATGTATGCTCCAATACCTTGACATTTTTATGATTAGAGAAAGAATCTGTGGTTTTGATGAGCTTCAGCCGGGATAATAAAAAGAAACCTTTATTTACACATTTTACACATTGGTTCCAGTAAGAGAAGGCCAGCTGGCCTCTGGTCCCTACACATCGGTGTAGTCATAATAAATGCGCACTTCTGATCTTCGGACGCTTTGCAGTGATCTGATGCTCTCACTCCTCGTTCTTATGTTTGATTTCTTGAATAACCTTCTTGAAAATGACCTACACATGAAAAAGTAAATGATTGGATCCAGGCACACATTGCATGCAGACAAGAAAAGTGTCATTTCTTTGCAGTAATAGAGAATCTTGTGTGCTGATTCGTCTAAAAGCCTGTCTAAGTGGCTGAAAGTGAAGGGGATTCTGCATAGGTGATATGGCAGGAAGCAGGTGAAAAACACAGCCACGACCACGCGGATGCTCTGGTTATGCTTTCGTTTTCGGCTCGACTGGCTTATGAATTGCCTGCTGGATTTGTGGATGTACCTGGATATTGCAATGTAGCATCCAATCAGAATCACCAGCACAGCCACAAACAAACAGCTGTCAACATAGGTGACAGCCATATGCCACTTGGCTCCCAAAGAACTTTTGAGTGTCATGCAGTCATGAATATTTTCCTTAGTTGGCTGAACATTCGTTAAGATGATGTTTGGCAAGGACAGAACAGCCATGATCACCCAAACACAAATTGATAAAACTTTGGTAAAAGTTATGCTGTACATGCGAGAGTCACCAAAAGGCTTTACCACCTTTAGATAGCGATCGACACTGATCAGCCCAAGGAACACGATGGACGTATACATGTTCGCATAGAACAAAACTGAGGTGTATCTGCAGAGGATAAACTCCAAGTACCAAGGTCCAAATCCTGCATCACGGACTATTCGGAATGGGAATGTCAGTGTCATTATGAGGTCAGCTACCACTATGTTTTTGAGATAAAATATGAAGCTGGTTTTATTCCTGATGTGGAAGAAGATCCACACAGCCAGACCATTCAGCAGGATGCTTGCCACAAATATAACTAGGTAAAGCACTGGCAGGATGATGGTGTCAAATTCATTGTGAAGGGTGGAATTCTTCCCATGTCCTGCGCTTGTGCTGTTTGCTTGACTGGCTTGATTGTACAGCTCATTACCTGCAGAAGTGGAAACATTCATGTTAGTACAACTGCCGTCCTTAGGGCTGAGCTGATTTTCTCAATGTGCCCATTATCTCAAAGATTATAAAAATTATTCATGTTTAAATCTCTGTCTCTGTGTGTGCTGTGTTCACGCCAGTGTCTACAGAGGCTAGAAGAGGGTCCCTGGTCCTCTGGACCTGAGGCAGTTGTGAGCTCTTGACTTGGAGTCCACTTGTGAACTGATTTCCCCTGGAATTTGCCTGAAGCACTCTTAATTGCCAAGACATCTCTCCAGGTCCTGCTCCTGACATTTAAAGTAGCACCTGGTTAATGTTTTGAGTGGCTAAATAATTGGTGACTTCCCCTTCCCTACATCGCAAGACCCTTTGATTCACTGTGACAACCTATTGAAAATGAATATATTATATCCATATAAATCCTGGTGTTTAGTTCAACATTGGGTATTGTTACACATCGAAACAGCAGTACCTGAGGCAGAAAATTGAAGTTTACCGAAACAGTAAGACAGAACATGGACATTATATCAGTGTGTCCTTTGACACAGTCTATTCCTTTATCACTACCTAAACTTTAAGCTCTACAGTCACCCAAAACCACAAAGTGAACTAATAAAGCACTCACAATCCTTTACCTTTGTTTCCTGAAGATTATGTAGGGACCGTTGTTGGAAATAGAAGTGTGGTTTTGATTTCTTTTTTCAGAAGACAAAAATCAGCTTTCTTCTTAAGTGACAAAGTCCAGAGTAGAGCTAGCTCTAACTTGTGGATTTTGTTAAATCCATTCTCACTTTACTAGAACATAAGCTGTGAGTAGGTATGGCATTACTATAGGCAACCTAGTTTTGGATCATGATTATCTACAGACACCGTATACTATCTAGTACATTTTTCAATAAAGTATATAGTTATGAAGATATGTAAGTCTCTATAATTGAGTAAAAAGCAAACTGATTTCACATTTCTGTTAGTGTACAAATTTGTTATCAAAAATATATTGTGTAAAAATGTGTGCAGGAAAAATATGTGTAGGCTGCTACTTTTGTTGTTATTTATAAGATTAGATTATACCTGCTCTGCTTGTTATGAATTTGCAAAGATCCTTTGCATTTTTTTTGGATCTTTTGGTGCATATGATGAAAGGCGCCCTAACATCACTCTGTTATTGAGCTGACAAGATGGCATGCAGGCATTTGATTCCTGCATCAGTCTCCTGTGGGAACTGAGGGAAACTTGCGGTTAAGTGAGGATGCAAAGCTCCAGTCTGTGCTGCGGACCGTTGTTACTCTTCATGATGCCATGCTGGCTTCCCAGGACCGCTCCAGCGTGGAGGTGAGCTGCTTGGTGAAGTGTATTCCAAAGCAGAGCCTCTGAGGTTGACGGATGGGGTCTGTTGAGCAGGCTCTACCCCAGCAGCCTCCTGACTCTTGTCCTCATTCTTCTCCGTGCCTTCTTCTCTGTACAGGAAGCTAATGCTCGGGAAGCTCCTGCCTCTCCAGTTTCCCTTGGAGCCATTTCCTCAATAACTCTTTCAGCTGTTTGACAGACAGCATAAACCATCCTAGCTTACAAAGTCATGGCTCAGATGTAAGGATGTAGGGAAGGTCATTTCTGATTGCTTAATCCCCACTACTTAATAATAACTTATCTTAATGATATTTTGAGATGATTTTTGTTTAGGGAACAGCATGAATTTAGCTGTTACTTACCTACATAGCTGTTTATTATATATTGTTTTCTTTCTTTGAAGAAGTGAAACAGGAAAGGCAGTTGTGATGATTATAATCCAAACACAGGTTCTTAAATTACCACCCGGAATCTAAGTGTGGGTTATTTTTTCAAGAGCTGTCTCCCCTTTCTGATATTTTCTGTCCCTTTCCTTCCTTGCTATGATTTTAAAAACTGGTTTTCTTGGCCTAAATATCCCTATACAGCTTAGTAATTTATACCTAGGCTTGCCTGTTAGGAGACTGATGGTATTATTAAGCTTTACAAGTTCAAAATGCCTGATTCAGCTGCCCTCTCTCTTCTGCTTCCAGTTGGAACTGTTGCCCTGACCATCTCACTGAAGTCTGTTTTGATTTAATAAAGCCATGCAGTCTTGCTGTTTCTTTACCCGAAGATCCAGATCAGCATTTGAATACATTAAAAGCCTAAGAAGTACAGTTTTACTGAGCTTTAGATAGCTACTTGAATTGATTTACCTAGTTAAGCTATTACCTATCAGTTTCATCTTCTCTGGGGAGAGCACTCTGGGAAATACAGGAAGCCAAGTAGGTTTTAATCAGGGTAAAAGTGCTCAGCTGAGTGGCAAAGCTCATAAAGGAGCAACAATGTCATTTCTGGAAACGACGTGTGTTGTAGCAATCACATATGTGAAAGCCGTTGTGAGTGTTAATAGAATTCAGTAGCTTTAACCCTCTGGGCGTGGGGTATTTCGGCTGTTAGTATTGGCTCCCTCAATCTGTGTATACCCATTGTGACCTAGAAGAACACATCCTTCTATCCCAGTGTTCCTGGTAGCTGCTTGTCTTCCATATATTATTATTATTATTACAATATTCCAAGGCTTAATTATATAGACAAGCACTCTTATTAAATGATAATGTACCTAGCAATTACGGTTACTATTAAAGGTAGTCTTCAATCAGAATATCAAAAGAAGTCTCTGTACAAGCCTATCTTATTAAAAAAAAAACTAACAAGATAAAACAAACAAGTCAACCAGCCAAAAAAGCAAAGCAGAGTCAAAACCGGAAGCAAAACCCTGAAGCATGAGTGACTTCACAGTGGTACTTGGCCTGTTCTGTGGCTTTGAGACAGTCTGTGTTGGCATTTTGATTGTGCTTGCTCACAATATCTGCCTTAGCTCATGATCAGAATTAATCTTTTGGAGTACGGGCCTCCAGTTCCTTAGGGTAAGCCTAGCCCTGGTTAGTACCTCATTCACAAATTCCAGATTTATAACACAACTTAAACAAATGAGTAGTTAAAGCCTCTTCTGGGCTAGTTTTGAAAATAATTTAATAGTGGACAACTATGGTACCTAGGGAGCAGGATAAAGACCACCTGTGTGCTGCTCTGAAGGACTCCAGAGCTCCACCTGGAAAGTGATTCCCCGGCAGCAGCTCCCATCGTGTGTTCTCCTCGGTTCTTCAGACCTCCCAGTGGGGATGTAGGTTTACACTCCATGTAGGAACAGTGGCCATTAAAAGGAAAAGGCTTTTTTTTTCACTTGTTTGATTTCATCATGTTATTCTTCCACTAAAAAATGTGACCAATTCAGGGACCTTCTTCAGTGCTTTAGAGCTTGGCCATTCATGAAGAAAAAATAGAAATGACTTTTAAAATAGGAATACTGTGTTCTTACATGTTCTGTGCTCACTAGCATGGCATTCCCTGTTTATCCTGGCGCTTAATATAGGATGATGGTGGAGAGGGATTAGCAAGAATTCCTTTGCCGGTCACTTCTCTGCCTCCTCACCCTAGATTCTTCTCAGTTAACTTTAGAAACGCAATGACAAGCAGTAAATCTACTCCCATGATTGTTTTGATTCCTCTCTCTCTCTCTCTCTCTCTCTCTCTCTCTCTCTCTCTGTGTGTGTGTGTGTGTGTGTGTGTGGTAGAGAAACCTTGAGAGCATATGTATGTACATACTAGATATCATGCTATCTGTGACTTCGACGTCAGAATTTAGCACAATGACAGTTCTCCATTGCAGTATCCTTGCTCTAGTTTCGCGTTGGTTGTATGCCATATTAGCCAGACCAGACAGACTTTTCATCGCTGTCTCCTCCGTCCTTACAGTGTCCACTTACCCTTAGAACTTCCCTCTTCTGTAGTTGGAGTGGGAGTGATGGCAGCAGCGAGGCAGAATCCCAGCACTGTTGCCTTGAGTGAATCTACTCTGCTACTCACCAGGGTGTGTCACTCTGACACGGAATATTAAAGTCTCAACATGTGTCACTGCCCTACCTACCAGATGGAGTGAAATAATAAAGTCGTATAAATTATAGGTTGTCAAACCATGCTACAGAGGCCCTTGTGGGATCATCTTCTAAATAGTTACCTAGTTGAGTAGGTTGATGTTGCTTTTGGCTTCCTGGGGGAGCCTCAGTAAACCTTGGTGTAGACTATCAAATGAGGAAAGTAATATGTACTTTATTTTCGGTTTAACGAATCTTTCTCAAATATTCTGTTAATCCCTGTCCTTTTTCAAGATATTGTTGAGACTGCTAAAGTTTTAAGTCAGTTGCAGCAAGGCTAGTTTACATTAGTGATGCTATCATGAATGGCTGGAATGAGAAATGGCTTTCAGTTGGTTCTGAACTATGGCTTCCACAAGTCATGTTAAAATACAGTTCCTTTGCACCTTTGTCTTTAGCTTACTTGGTAGTTTTGCAAGTGTCAGGTTGAGCCCCATTCTCTAGTTGTGATGTGCTGTAAGCAGAGATGCATGTCAAGAAATAGTTGGGGACAGTTGAGGCACAAGTTCAGCAGAAGTTATTCCTGGTTTGATTTCTGAGGAGAAAAAAATGAAAAAAGGAAGAGTTTGTAAGTACCTTACATAGATAATGTTATTCTTTCTGTAAAGATGGTAAGCCACCAACAAGATATTATTAAGCTCTGTGATTAGAAAAACAACATTGTGGATTTGAATATCCTAGCCACAGAAGAGTAATCTGTATTTATGTCTTTTTTCAGTTTGCTGTTAAGTGTGACCATGTCTGTGTGGTGTCCTCTGGGTGCCACAGTGTATCATAGGAAAGTTGCTCAGTATTTTTTTTTGTGTGTGTGTGTAGTAAAAATTTGGATGTTTATTCTAAAAGTAATGGGAACAAACAGTTAAGTACTAAAGAAGGAAATGACACTAAAAAATCTTTGGTTTTAGAGCACCGTGGCAGTAATCAGTTCTGGATGTTCTGCTTGTAGTTTTTCCAGAGGGAGAGTAAAGTATTTTGGAGACACACATATGAATTGTAAGGGTGAAATGATGGCCTAGATGTCAGAAATGTCAGGTAGTACGAAAGTCGAATCTTTCAATTCTTCTTAGACTGATGGGCAGATGTTTATTTCAGTGGGTGTTTTCTTCTGAATCAGCTTTGGTTTCTTAAATTCTTAAAATTATCAGTCAGATCACTCATGCAAGCTAGTAACGCTCTCTTAGCTTGTGTAAGCACACTCTATCCTGTTGTATACTAGTGATGTGGACAAGACATACATTCAGAACATATGCCTATTGTTAAGAAAGAACACATCTAACAACATTGCTTTCTCTGAGAACTTTGTCAGGCTTTTCAAATATGTGATAATCACTGTGATTCTCATCTCAGAAATGGAATGTCAACTGTAGTTCCACAGGAATTCAATAAGGACTGTGTAAAATAAGCTGTTCAGCACTTCCATATATTCCAAAATCTCGGCTTATCTGTTTTAGCTTTATTTCTATATCATATCCCTAAAAACCCAATCACATAATAAATGCATATATAATAAGATTAATATATAATTGCAGGTGGTTATTTTTAAAACTCCAACACTGATATGTATAGATATTTTAAAATAAAATTATTAGAAGACTTGTTACTTTATGCCTGCGTGTATGTCTGTGCATCATGTGTGTGTATTGCCCATGGAGGTGAGAAGAGGTGTGTGCATTGACCGTGGGGGTGAGAAGAGGATGTAGCTCCGAGCTACAGACAGATGGTTATGAGCTGCCATGTGGCACAGGAAGAGCAGCCAGTGCTCTAAACTGCTGAGCCGTTTCTCCAGCCCATATATAGGTGTTTTATAAACGGTGATGCATTTAGCACTCTGTGGTCTCTGGAGGTTCAAGTTTTGCCTGTAAACTAACCAGCCATATGACCTCTAATCAATCCATGTGAGCTTTTTAGAATTGGACCGACAGCTCTGTCAAATCTCTGTCAAGACTCAAATGCACATGAATGTATGTAGCTTCCTCTTAAGTAGATTTCCATTAAGGATTTAGTATCATTTGAATATTTGCTTTGTTAAATTTCTGTTGTGCTTTATGAAAACCATATACCTTTTCTTCTCAATATTAGGCTAGAAGAATTATCTCACTGGGTTTGAGAATTTGCAGTGTAAATCCCTTTTCTCGTCTTCAGGTGCATTACAGAAAGCATATGTTATGCAGTATTGTACATTTAGAAAACTTATCTCCTGACCCTTCCTTTTGCAGTCTTGAGTTCCTATCCTTCTCTTAGGTGTTGATCAAATAGAGACGACATCATGAGAGCTACTTTGAAAAGCATGCTGTTACAGGAAAATGTGCCCATGAGCAGTTTCCTATAAGGGAAGTCACATTGTTTCTTATGAAATGAAACCATGTGGGATTTTTATGACCCCTCCCTGATGCTGTTCTCATGTACGAAGCTCATTCCCAAGTAATCTCATCCCCCTGTGTGTTTGCTGAGCTAGCAGGGTAAGAGCGCTGTAGGACTCAGTGAGTCTCAGCCTGTGCAGGAGTGGAGTCCTCTTTCCTGTTTGCAGTACTGTGTGCAGTTAAATGCTGAATGAGGCAGTGGATAGAAGAAAAAAATATTATCCCTTTAGGTGAGGGATCCCTTCTTTTCCATCCAAAAGTAGCTCTTTGGAGAAAGTAGACCACTCCCTGCACCTGTAGCTTTGGAATATCCCTAGGATGCAGCAGGTTTCAGAAGGAACTGTTTTTGGCCACTGGAATATAGATGATTAGGGATTTTAAAATCTTCCTTGAGTGCTGTCCTTTTGTTCTTTTTAATGCAAGACAAGGAGGCAGATCCTTACTTTTAATTATCATATTACTGTTAAAATGGGAAACCATTTTAGCAAATGTACGGGACAGAAACCTCTTTAAAATATCTGTTTCTGTTCCCAGGTCATGCAGTCTTCCTTTTCCTGGTTCCTTTCCCTTAGGTGCCTTAAGAAAGACAGCAGACACCTGACCAGTTTTCACAGAATTGGGAGTGGTCAAAGTTGTTTCCATTTTGCAATTCTAATGGAATATTTGTGTTTAGAATGTATGGAGAGGTTTTCTAAGTTCCTCTTAAGAAGAACACTGTCCATTTAAGAAAGGTCAAAATATTTGTCTAGCTAAACATTTCATCGGCAGTACTGGAGCAAATGGTCAGCATCACTGTAGCTGCCTGAAAAAGGGAGGGAGGACATCAGAGGGCTGACCTGCTTCTGAGAAGCAGCCCTAAGGGCATGGGGTGCGTACAGGGTTGCCAGAGCTTTGGGATTATGGGAAGACAGTGATGTCATATAGGCCAAGAAGAGCACTGAAGAAAGGAGGACTCATGACTAGATATATGCTGTAGGAAAGTCAGATGACAGAAGACAGTTGAGTGCCATTGGATGGAGTCCTGTCCGTCGTGCTGGGAGGTCTGATAGGGGAAGGCAGTGGGCAGATGCCTGATGACCCAGGGCTGAGTAATGCAGGTTTGGCAAAAAAGCAATTGCAGACAGTTCTTTAACTGTGACTGTTATGGGAAGGGAAAAGAGAATGCCAGAGGTGGAGATGTGGAGATGGGTATAAAGGAGATAGGTATAAAAGCAGGTTGTTTGTTTGTTTGTTTTGTTTTGTTTTTTTCAAGACAGGGTTTCTCTGTAGCTTTGGAGATTGTCCTGGAACTAGCTCTTGTAGACCAGGCTGGCCTTGAACTCAGAGAGATCTGCTTGCCTCTGCCTCCCAAGTGCTGGGATCAAAGGCGTGTGCCACCGCCGCCTGGCAAAAACAGTTTGTGTCATTGAATGGCTCTTATGACTAGTGGAAGAGTTTGTTAAGCATTCCATTAAATACTTGTCATTGTGAAATTATATTTTCCCCAGTGTGAATAAAATAAAACAAACAAATAAAAACCAAATAACCTGTCCTGACTTCTAGCCGTGCATGGTGATGCAATACAAAAAACAAAGATTTGATTGAATTTCACCTTTGTTGCTTTTCAGCTTCCTGACCCTCCATTCTCTCAAATGTAAAATGAATATGTTCTATTCTGTTCTGGGGAGTGAAAACCAGGTCTCATTTTACACAGACACCAGCGTAGTTGCATATGGTCAGCTTCCTGCTGTCCTCCCAGACATGGAGTTTTACTTAGAGGTGGGCAGCAAGGCATGGGGTGAAATGAGTCCTTGCCCTCTGGTTTGAGCTGAGATACATGTGTGGTTTGTAGCCCCAGCCACCTTTCATGAACCAGCTGGAGCTTCCCTTCCTTCACACTGTCCCAGCCTCATCTGTGTACATCCTCACTGCCTGGTCTGCGTCTCAGCTTCCTGCCTCCGCGAGTAACTTCCTTTGGTGTGCCCTGCATCCTCCACACGGCCTGGCCCTCACATCTCGTTATAAAGATTGCTTCAGGTGTAGTCAAGGGCTGCGTTCCAGACGAAATCAGTCATGGGTGGGACTCCTGTCCTGCCTCCTACAGCTCCCCTAGCTGACAGTTGATGAAACCGCTGAAGAATGTGGTGTCTGTGGTTGCCCTACATTTCACAGCTGTTCCTGAGTGAACCAGCCTAGGTGTTCACAGGCCTGCTCTCTTCAGCCACCCGCTGGTACCATGCCTTTGCTAGTTGACTGTGTTTTCCTTCTGGCTGTTTTCAAACGAGGGTGTAAGGAAAGGGCTTTTTACTCGTAGACTCTTGAACCCGGGGCTTGATTTTGCAAGCAGTCTCTAGAACAGCCCCATGACCTAAATATTTTATCCTCCCAGCCCTGTAGGAAGATAAGTTGAGAGGTTCTAATTGCCTTGCCTTGCTTCACACAGCACATACGGGGTATAGCTGGGAGTCCTATCATATCTGATGAAAGCTGGTCGCAGCTCCTTCTGTACTGTGCTAGGATCAAAATGAAGAATTCATTTTAAGTGCTAATTTCATTGTGCCAGTCAGGAAGTTGGATGGGGTATTAGGTATAAGGAGGAGTTTGATTTCCTACCAGGCACATGAAAGGAACTGCTGGAGTTTAGGGTTTGTTTGGTTTTTTGTTGTTGTTTTTGTTTGTTTGTTTTGGCACAAACTCTGTTACATGGATCAGGAAGAAGATTCCAGATGGGATCTTCTGAATCCTGGCAGCTGAATCGAACTTCTGCAGAGTAGGCACATTGGGCATCAGCCTCCTCTCCCTGATGGGAGGAGTTCCTGCCCATAGGTGCTGGCCCTCCCTGGTGTCCCCCTCCTCTGACATTGCGTCTCCAGCCCACAGGCACCTGATTGCACAACCCTGGGTCGGCTGCAGTGACAGTTTACTCCTGTGTGGCTACATTGAAACCCTAGATGCACTTTGATCCCTCCCCCACTCCTGATTTCTCTTGTATTACATTAGAATGCTGTAAAATTGTTCCAGTTCAATACCCCCCCCCAAATTGGATTCAGGAAATCATATTTTTCATACCTAACAGGTGCTCTCCTCTCCCCAGGTGTTTCTTGGGGCTGCCCTGCGCAGACCATGCGGCTGGTAGACACTGAATTATCTCTGAAGTCCACACATAAGACTTTGCTTTTTTTCACAGTGGAGCTGGACTTGGCTTAGTCCTCTACTGTGGCCCTTAATGTAGAACAGGATCCGGAGCCTCGTATTGAACTGCTTTGATGATGGGAAAAATGGGTGTGCTGCTCTTATTCCTTTATTAGTGGTGGAACAGAGGCCAGTGTTGGAGACAGACCTCTGATCTCTGGGTGCCCTGATGGGCTGTGAAGGGCTGCGGGCACTCGGCCTCGTAGTCCACGCAGCCCTGACCTGCTCTCAAACTTGTTGGGTTGGAGCTCAGCCCGGGTGGAGAGCTGCTTGTTTGAGTCAGGGAAACTCCCTTCTGGGCAGGAGGAACCTGCAAGTGTGTCGCGCTAGACCACAGCTATGGGCTTCGCAGGTTGCACCACTGCCCATCTGGTCGCAGTCTGGAAGGTGACTGCCTGTGAAAGGCTTACTCCCTAGGCGCAGTTGCTCCTGACAAAGTTTTTAGGCTTGATGTTGGTGGCAGTGGTTCAAAGTGACAGAATGTCCTTCTTGTTCTCTACTTTGCAGTTTGCTCTCAGGAAGCTCACATCTCTTATTTGTAAGAATTTTAGTTTCAATTGGTTTTTACTTTCTTTGCTGGAAAGTTCGAAGCTGCCAGGCATTCAGGAATACCAATGGGGGCCTTACTTTGCAATGGTAAAGACATAAGAACACACAGCACCAGGCACAAAGCCTCTGTATAAATGGGGAAAGAAAAAAAAACTCGCTTAAACCCTGGAATCATATCACCCAAGAATCCCTTCCAATTCAATGGAAGTGGTATGAAAGAATGAACAAATAGGAATATTTCCCAAAAGCTAATGTGCAACTGAACACCTGGGGAAGAAGAAAGTTACCTCACTGGTTCTGAGTCACGTTTTTTTGTAATGGCATTAGGTCACTGTATTTAAGTTTAATACTATTTACGTTAATGGAAACAGTTACCTAACTTAAGAGACCATTTTCATTTGCTTTCCTCCTAGGTTTCTTTAACAGCTTGGGCATTCCAAAGCAAGGTCTTTAATATGAATAGCCCTTATACTTTGTGTCAACATCCAATCTCCCCCCTCCTTTATTTTGCGCCTCTCACAGAAACCGAGCACCTCATCCCCAGAGGTACACGTGCGTGAAAACATAAGACTCCTTTCTTGCTCACATTTCTCTCTCAAAGTAATTCCTACTTAAGTACCTTGTAAACTTGTAGCACTTTTAAGTAGTCATTCTAAAAAGGATAGTATATGAATAAAAAGAATTCTTCTGGTTGTTACTATAAGCATATAGGACCTTCCAGTTATAATGGGGAGCCTCTCTGTTTACTATTTTCATCTTCTGGGTTCCTGACACTACCCACCTGCCCTTGGGCAGCCCTAACGTGCCCCCTTCTGTCCTGGAACTCCCTCTTCTTTGTCTCCTAGGTAGGTTATTGATATTTTTAAGTCTAACTCATCTGCCGTCTCCTTGACGTCCTTCCTGTTTGTGCATCATGGTTTTTGGTGCCTGTGTTGTTGCTTGGTGGCCCATTCCTCCAGCTGTCTATTTGATTTTTGTAGTTCTCTAGGCTGCCTGTGTGTTCCTGCAGTCTTCTCTTAGGAGGGTCTAACCAGGATGCCCGAAGGCCCAGGGTCATTGCTCAACAAACATTTGCTTAATGTTAGGATTACAAGGAACTTGGCTTCATGCTGACCTAGTCTTACGTAGGTGGGCATCTGCCATTCTTCCTGTTTCCCTGGGAATATCTTCACCTTTCCAAGTGAAAGAGTCCAAGGAAGGACAAGCTAAGAGAACAGGAGAAATAGGCAGTTTTCAGGCTGTGAAGAAGGCTTCTCAGATAGACCTGAGCAATCCATGCTCCTGACCAGCTAACTCCCTGTGGAGGGATTGCAAATTTAAACACAGGTACTCACTCCAGGCAATGTCAATGAGAGAACTGAGCCACCTGTAAGGAGGAAGAGACCCAGCATGCTAAGGAAACAAAGCCAGCAGCTGAAGAGACAAGAACATGTTTGGGACTATCCTCAGTCTCTGTGCTACCCAACTTCTAGTGAACCAAACACATCCAGCATAGATAGATAGATAGATAGATAGATAGATAGATAGATAGATAGATAGATAGATAGATAGATAGATAGATAGACAGACAGATAAAAATAAAAAAGTCAATGAAATGATTTCTAATGATGCTCTGCTATACATGTAGACCAGAGCCTGGCTAGCATAAACATCATCAAGGCTTGATCCAGCAACTGATGGGAGCAGATGCAGAGACACACAGCCAAACATTAGGCAGAGCGAGGAGAATCCTGTGAAAGAAGTGGAAGAAGGATTGTAGAACCCAGATGGGTCAGTGACACCATAAGAAAACTCCCAGAATCGACTAATCAGGGCTCATAGGGGCTCACAGAGACTGCACCGACCATCAGGGAGCCTGCATAGGTCTGCCCTAAACCATCTCCATAAATGTTATGGTTGTGCATATGGGTGTTCTTGTGGGTCTCCTAACATGGAAATAGGGGTGTCTCTGACTCTTTTTCCTGCTCTTGGTACCCTTTTCATCCTACAGTCCTGATATGAGTGTATTGCCTAGTCTTGTTGCAACATGATAATGCCATGTTTGCTTGGTATCTCTGGAAGCTCACCCCTTTCTAGAGGAAGCAGGAGGAGTGGACCTGGGTAGAGGGGACGTGTATGTATGTATGTGTGTGTGTGGGGGGAAGACTTGGAGGAGAAGAGGGAGGGGAAACTGCAGTTGGGAGGTAATGTATGAGAGAAGAATAAAAATGTCAAAATATAATAAAGTAACACTCCATAGAATCATCTTTGAAAAGTGGGGAGCATAACCCAGAGGGCCTGACCTGAGTGAATAGGGAGTGTGGCCTCATCTGCAGTAACAGTTACCCTCACACCTGATTTCATTGTGAGGATTTTGCCTTCCCGTTTTCTCTCTGCTTTTCTTCTAATCCTTATAGGACCTGAAGCTGAGTTGGTTAGCACCTATCCCAAACTTTCTCTTCGTTTTTATTAACTTCCTCTCACTAGATTCCATTTTCTCTTTTAGTTGAAATTTATGAGGCTTAAATGTTTTTGATAATGTAGAGAACTTTACAACTTAATCATTACGTTATAATTGATTTGAAATTTATATTCAGGATCTCTGAACTATTTTTTTTTTTTTTGGTGCTGGCCATAAGAAGGCACTTTTTATTGGTCCACACGCTACTTTTAAATGATTCAACCCGTCTGGTGCCAAGGAAGTTTGGAAACTTAGAATCATGTCAGCTAGGGAGAAGGAGGAGAAAGTTTCCTTAGAGTCATATGAAGAAGTCTTAAGGTGAGCACATCTAAGGGAGCCATGTGCCTCATCACGTGATCTTTCTGTGCCGCTTCAGAATGGCTGTGCGTGCACTGAACTTCCTGTCAGCACTGAATTTCCTGTCAGCACCTGCAGGCATCAGATCCTCATTCCTTCGGTGCTCACTACAGTCTCGGGTGTTGTATAAGACTCACGGGAGAAAGTTCTTTCTAGTCTCTTTACTCAGGAGGTTTCTGTTTCGGGATTTCAATGAGGTGATCAATATTTAATTCCTGTACCTGTTTCCTATATAGGTACAGTTGTCTTCGGCTAACTCCCACTGTCAAATGGATAGGGATGAGGAATTTGGCGAACTCACCTTCTCATGTCGCTTTAAATCTCCCTTTTATCTGTCAGTCTGTCTCTTTGTCTGTATAAGTCAGCCTGTCTTCTGCTTGTATATCCCTACTGTGCGAGCTGTTTACATGTATGTGTTTGAGTTCAGGCTTGTACCTACATGCATGTTCTCCTATGAGTAGAGCTAGAGGTTGATATTGAGTGTCTTCTTCAATTATTCTCTATTTTATTATTTTAGACAGGTTCCCTCACTGAGGCCAGAGTTTACCAATTTGTCTAGACTGGCTGGCCAGAGAGTTCCAGTAGATCCACTTTTCTCTGCCTCCATAGTGCAGGTATGACTGAAGCATGGTGCCATGCCTGGCCTTTTATGTGGCTTCTGGGGACCTGAACTCAGACTGGCAAGCACCATGCCAACTGACCATAATCCCCCCTTTCTTACTTAAGTTTCATTTGAACATTCTTACATATTAAGCATCTCTCTCTCTGTGTGTATGTGTGTGGATGTACACATGTGTACATCCATATGTATATTTGGATCAGGCAGAGTTTAAATAAAAGGGATAACCCTGTGAGTCCATTGGAAGGAGTACTTGGTTGTCATGAAATTGAGTTGTTCATGGAAGAGGAGAAGGGGGCAGCATGGGATATGCCTCCTTTTATGATAGGCACCTGATGTGAGGGGGACTTTGAGGTAGTAGTATTGGCTTTGTCACACTGGGACAAACACTGAGGTAGATAATTCCTGAGAGTCTCTTTCAGATTAGAAAGGGAAGGAAGACAAAGCCAGCCCCGCCTTCCCCAAAGGCTTAGTGTACCAAGGTGTGTTTCTCTCAGGTGCCTGCAATTTTGAATGCTTGAATGGCTTCTGCCCAGGCTGGCTAATTAACTAGTGACTGGCTGATCTGTGGCTTCATATTCACTGTATACAGAGACAGCAAAGCATGACTATGGACACTGTTGTGTGCCTGTTAGATACCAATACTGGTTTTCAAGAGAAAAAAAATGGAGGTAGCCTTGGCAGTGTTATATTGGCGACTCTCGACACAGAACTGATAGGAGTGTGTGGTTTTGTTTGTTTTGGATTTTGTTTAGTATTTTGGTTGTTTACGCCCAGAAAGTAGAATGAATGTTTTAGGTAAGGGGTCTAAGGAATGTTGACATGTACCAGATATTTGTAGTTGAGCTTGCTAAAGTGGTCAGAGTGGTCCCTGCTGATGCTTTGATGGAATTACACCTTTGAGATGGTTCCAGCTACCCCTGTGCTATTATGGTGCATGTGCACTACCTTTAGGTGCTGTTTGATCTTCGTTTACTGATTTGCTTTACTGCACCCTTTTGAGTGTATGGCTCTCTGTCTAATCTTGTTTCTCCTTATACTTGTAAGCTCACAGCTTATAAATAAAACTGAAAAATACAGCTGCAGTTTCGTCAGTTGTTTTAGCAAGCATCTTACAGACTTAACTAGCAACTTCCAGATAACTTAACTAACAGATCTAAAAAAAAAAAAACCTGCTATCAAAATGAGATATACTTGGGCAATTCTGAACCGCTGCAAGCCGTCACCACCCCCCCCTTTAATATTTCCATCACATCTTTACAGTTCCACTTTCAAACAACAATGAAAGAACTCTCACTGGAGTTATCTGAAGATACTGGCTTAGTTCTGTAAATCCTGAAGGATGACAGTGTGCCCAATGATGACACATCTTCTTAGTGTTCTTTGTTGTTCTAACATCTTAGTGACCTTTCCTTAAGTGGTTCATCTTCTGTCTTATTTATAATCTCTTGAGTGTGGCAATCATGAGAAGGCATGGAAGTGCAAGTCACCTACCCCAAAGAAAATGGCAGCCCTTGGCTTGTCCCACCCAGAGTCACTTCATGTTCTCAGCCTGAGGTCAGCCCAATGGTTAGTGCTGGGATCTTTAGGAATGCACCAGGCGTCCTGTGAACACTCTTATTTCTTTGACTCTTTTGGAAGCTCCTTTGGTCTATGATTTTGGGTTATTTAGATTCTGTTCTTCTCTGACCTTGTTGAGGGAGCCAACAGAATCATTTTCAATAAAGGATATTTAGTAATGGATACCTACTTAACTCACAGATTGGAAAAGTAGAGTTTTGCTTAGTTGTATGTCACCCAGAGATTTTCCTTCTTTGATCACGGATTCTGTGCAGGCTTCAGACAAAAACCCTCTAGCAGCCCAGAAGCCTCTGTTTCAGTCTCAGGGACAACAGTCTTAAACCACAGGGTTCAGCTAGTGGACTGATGCTTTCATAGGCCTAAAACTTCTCAATTATTTTATATTAAAAGTACACTAGGTCCTTTATTAAAGAGGCCTTTAGTGGGGTGGGTTACCTAACCACTCTGCAGAGCCGTGCGGCAGCGCTCCTAGGCGTTTAAGAGGCATTGCCGTGGCACAGACCCTTCAGGATGATGCTGAGAGATTCTGCTAGTTGCTGTGAGAACTCTCCTTCCCACTCTTTCACTGCAGAAGTTGAGGCTTAGAGATGTTCTGTCAACAAGTCTCTATATTTGGGCTGCCCGCCCCTTTATTCCTGCTCCCGGGGGACACAAGTTGGATCTGGATGTAACTCGTTCTGAAGCCTGCATTCTGAAGCCTGTGTTCGCCATGCCTCTCCTGCAGTTGTTTCCAGGTAAACTGCTGTCCAGGTCAGATCATAATCTGGTACCTCCTTTGAGACACCTAGGAAGCATTATCATCCTGTAGTACAGAAAATGCTCAACACAGCGAGATGGTCTCATCTGATACCCGAAGAAGAGAAACAGTAACTCGTGGTGAGTTCAGCCAGAACCGAAACCTTTGGGGAGAGAAGCAGGCTGAGTGTGGCAGGGAACGTTCTCAGCATTTGCTTTTCATGCTGCCTGCATGTGCTTGTTTGCTCTGTGGACAGCCCCGACAGTCCAGCGAGGTAATTGCTACACAATCCTCACTAATGAGTGGCTTAAGATGATGGCTCGTGTTAAGTACACTTAATTTTGTTAGATGTAAAGACCATTTGTTAGTATTTGGTAGACAAACCACAGGTCTGGCAGAAGTAGATAGAAAAGGAGGTGGGGGGATCCTGAATTTTGCTTTAGGTTCTAAGGAAGCTGTATGTTCAGCCGTAGAGGTCTGCGTGTCTTCAGATGTGGACTGAGGATGTACTTTGTTAGTCAGCATTCACAGAAGAGGCAAAGGGGAGAAAGGGAAACGTGATGCTTGCAAGTTAGAAGACAGGGCAGGCTCAGACGTGAATGCAGATAGCTACAGTGTTCTTACTAAATTACTTTGGTATGGAATTTTCAACTTAGGCCACTAAAGTGTGTTAATAAAACACAAAATATGCCAGTTCGGTACTGGCTAGAGAACAGATGTTCTATTCCACTTGTGTTTCCCATTGAAAGGCAGCCCTTTTGAAAGCCATGGCCAGGTGAGATGGAAGCCAGGCCTTAAGCACTGGCCTCCACCTGGAAGCTTGAGTCACCTTCTTTGTGCACACGGACGTCAAGTCGCATTTGTATTTAACAGCTGGGTCACATTTCCCTCTTACCTTGGCCTCTGATGTTGACAGCTTTAAGAGCTGCAGCAGGTCCCTGTGTTTGTACTGTAGAACCTCCTAACCATGGTCAGGGGAGCGCACAGTGGCAGTGTCCATATTGACTTTACAGAACAAGAATCTGAGACTCAAAGAGGTCAGGATTTGTTCACATGTCAAGGAGCTGGCTAGGGAAGGAACTGGGGAGGAGCTGTTGCTTGCACTCTGCCTCCTCTAAGGAATGCAGCTGTTTGTGGGAGCCTCGTGTTCTTTGGTAACCAGCCCCCATAGCCCAGCGTTTCACTTGGTATGTGGGCATCTAGAGGTCCCAGAGAATTCCAGTCACCCTTGAGTCTAATCCCTTCATTTTACCTGAGAGGAAAGGAAGTGACTTTGCAGGGGAACCAATTGCTTTGGGCACTGTCAGCCATTAAACCCATGTATTCTAACTGAGTCCCAAGTTTTCTAACTAAACCAAAACTGCAGTTCCTGCCTGTGCTCTGAAGATCCCAGAGGGTGATCATTGAGGTTTCACTTCACTGCCTGTCCTTCATCACCCCGCTTCCCCCTTTACTGGATCTGGAGGTGTGTGTGTGTGTGTGTGTGTGTGTCTGTGTGTGTTTTCTCTTTAACTTTCTTTGTTTAAGCACATACTAAGAGTGGATGGTCCTTTTAGAGTCCTGTGTTAACTTTCTGTGACTTTCTTAGAGATAATATGAATTATGTTTGTTCCTTCAAGAATGTGGATGGAGCCCTAAGGTCTCAAAAAGAAAGCAAAGCAGAGCAGGCCAACTCTACTGAAACAACCTGAATCAGAACATTCATTCCAACTTAGCTTTCTACCCCACACCCCCAAAAGCAGTGATCCTTCTTAGTGGACCATCTAAGTCACACATCTCATTTTCCGTGATGGCTTTCGGTGCCTCAGCACCATTCTTAAATATGGAACTCAGTAATTAGATTGCCCCCGGTCCCTTCTCCCAACCTGAGAACACCCACAAAACAAGAGGATAGCAGCAATAACCTGAAGACAAGATCCTGCAAAGGGTCTCGGAGAGTGTCCTTGACCCTCAGTTCCACAGGAGCAAAGCCAAGGAATGAGACAGACTTAGCCTCTGCCTTGCCAAATTGGTTGATGTTCCCAGTGCTATAAGAAGTGGTTAATGTGCCTACCATGAAAGAAGATTGAGTTTGAGAATGTGATATAAAGTTCTCTCATTGGTAAAATTCTAATATATGAATCAGAAAGTTACTCTATCCTGGGCTCATGGGTCACTTAGAGTCATTTAGAAGAGGCGACACCCGCCTGCTGACTTTGCGCTTTCCTCCCTGCAGTAAGCATTTCTGACGGAGTTTGCCAGGGAGTAGAGCTGGCTGCTGTTGGCCTGTTTGTGAGTTGCCTGGCAGTTTTCTCTGGGCTTCTCCTGACATGTTTTAACGTGATTGCTTAAGGCTTCGGAGTGAGGATTGCCTGTTCTTTGCTGTAGAATGAGAAAACCGCGATTCTCTTTTTGAATCAAAATGAGGACAGCAGAGACAGAAAAGTATCTTTTCTTTTGATTTCCTTTAAAATAATATGTATAAAAGCATTGGGCCTTGGGAAACAGGAGCCACAAATATGGTTTTAAAATCTGTGTTTTCACCAAATAGACATGACTACTAACACGTCTCCCCTTTTGGAGGCACAGGTTCTGCCTGCCTGAGCCGAACAACAGGCAGCACTGTGACCTCGTCTCCAGGATGCGTGTGTGTGCGTGTGTGTGTGTGCGTGTGTGCGCACGTGTGTGTGTGTGTGTGTGTGTGTGTGTCTGTTTTAGCCCTCATTCCAATTTGTACTTTTTCTTCAAACTCCAGTTTAAGGAGACACACAGTTGTAAAAACATTGCTTTTCAGAAAAACGGAAAAATAAAAAATAAGAAACAAAACAAGTTCATTTACCTTTCATTGTGATGGCAGGCTGGCTGTTCCCTTGATACACTGTCTTCAAGTTGAAGCAGGCTCCTCATCTCTTAAGCAGGAGTAAATCTCAGAGCTAACGTTGGCAGCGAAGTAGATTTTCTGGTAAAGCATTGGAAATCTGCATTTTGTTGTTGTTCTACCAGGGAAGGTCGGTGGGTGCTCTGCGGCCCTGTGGAGATTGTCCTTTGGGGCACCTTCCAAACCGACCTGCCCACAACAACTGGAGCAACTTGCTTGCTTGCTAATGTATATGACTCACATTGGAGAGAGATGTGGAGTCCGGGGAAGAACATTTCCTGAACCAACAGGAACCTGGGATGATTCATCTAAAGGGTACCCAGAGGGCTCGGTCAGTGTCAGAGTCCAGGTGAGGAGTGGGGGATGAAGTCTCAGGGAGGGTCTCACTAATTAGCTCTAATGTTCAGATCTATGTGGATTTTTATTATTAGGTTTTCTATTGATATTTAGATGATAATGTATTTTATCACCATTTGCTGGCTAAATTCGCCATTAAGAGAAATAAGAATATATATACAAACATTCATAGTATAAGCTTGCACACATGCATATGTGCCTGCCTGTATTTGTGTGTGTGTGTGTGTGTCTGTGTCTGTGTGTGTTATACAGTGTATGCACATGAGTATTCTTTTCAGGCTCAAAAGTAAGCGCCTTTGTACACTAAGCTATCTTGCTGGCCCAAGAATTTAATTTACTAAAGGAAAATCCTTCAAAAACACAGCCGCAAATATCTCGAGTGAGACTAATTGTGATTGTAGTAGTAATTGTTAACTTTGAGAACCTGTAGCTTTACTCCAGTCTAATAAATTCTGTAGACCCGTCTTTATACACAGACACACAAACACAACTATTCAAAATATTTTAAATATTTAAATATTTTAAGCTTAGAGGACAGGTGCACTGACCAGTCTTGAGGGCCATTCTTTTACAAAAGATAATTCCTTAAGATGATTTTTTGTGGACTGGGTGTGATGGCGTACGCCTTTCATCACGGCATTCTGGAGGCAGAGGCAGATGGATCTCTTGAATTCAAGCCTTTCTGGTCTACATGGTGAGTTCCAATAGCCAGGCTACTTGGTGAAATCCTGTCCCCAAAATATATAAATAGAGAAACAAATAAGTTTTAAGTAAGCATTTTGTATATTTCTTATCATTGGTTAACTTTTTAGAGAAGATGTCCATTTGTTACAGTTGACCTCAAGCTTCCTGTGGAGCTCAGCTTGTCCTTGAACTCTTGATTCTCCTTTGTGTTAGGATTACAAATACTCACCACATTATTTGACTTACTATTTTTAAAATGTGTTTCATAATGATAAATTTGTATTATTAAATTAGAAGTTTAATTCTGAATTATTTTAAAACTTTCAGATAAAAACTTCAGCGTTAGCCAGGCATGGTGGCATTACCCTTTCCTTCCATCGCTTGGGAGTCAGAGGCAGGCCTGTGAGTTCCAGGCAAACCTACCTGGTCTACATAGTTCCAGGAGAGCCAGGGCTATGTAGAAAGAACCTGTCTCAAACAAACAGACAAACAACAACAAAAGATTTCATTTTCTTTATTTGTAATGTTTAAACGAATTAATATTTTCCCAAATGATGGCTGCCAAGAAAGTTCCTTAGGTGAAGCCTAATGACCCGAGTTTGCTCCCCAGTACTCAGATGGGGGAGAAGAGAACTGACGCTCACAAATTGCCCGCTGGCCTCCATCCGCATGTGTGCTGTGCCATAGCTCCCAGAGACGCCCAAAATAAATACATGTGATACAACTGTATGAGAAAAACCAACCAGATGAATTATGAATTAAATTTTTATGGATTAAATTTTTATGGAATTCATGGATGAAGAGAAATAAAAATATCAGGTAGAAGTGTTTTGAAGTTGGTAAATCTGTTCGATATTTGTAGTTGCATTCAAGTTAGGTATGCTTTAGGAAAAGAAGCTGTTCCGATAGGATCTCCTTCTGTGTTTTCCAGGAAACTAAATGTGTTAAATTACTAATTTTGCGTTGTTTTCTTTTGCCGTTTCCTAAACAAACTGAAAAATAAAAAAATAAAAATCTAACAAACCAAAACCCAGCCCAGCTTGCTGTTTCCCTTCTGTTTAAGGTGGGGTGTGGCTGTGAGTAGTAGCCAGTCATAGGAAAGGGCTCAAGCCATCTTAATAATGGCTTAGTCTTTGATAAGATAAGAATTTTCTGGATTTACAAGTAACCCTTCACTTAGACTTGAGCCCCTACAAACTACTTAACATTTCTCTGTGGATTTTTGTCCGTGACATTTGAATCCAGTTTTGAGCTAGGGGAGTTGTGCCATGTAAACCTTGTTTGGGGACATCTTTCTTACTTAGGGTTTCTATTGATGCAATGAAACAGCATGCCTAAAAAGAAAGTTGGGGAGAAAGGGTTTATTTGGCTTACACTTCCATATTGCTGTTCATTATTGAAGGAAGTCAGGACAGCAACTCAAACAGGGCAGGAACCTGGAAAGCAAATGCTGTTTGCAGAGGTCTTGGAGGGGAACTACTGGCTTGCTCCTCATGGTTTGCTCAGCCTTTCTCCTTCTCCTCTTCCTCTTCTCCTCCCCTACCTTCTCTTCCTCTTCCTCCTCTACCTTCTCTTCCTCCTCTTCCTCTTTCTCTTCCTCTTCTCCTCCTCTACATTCTCCTCCTTCTCTTCCTCTTCCTCTTCCTCCACTTCTCCTCCTCCTCTTCTACTCATCCCCCTTTACTCCTCTTCCAGTTTAGAAACAGGAGTTTCCCTGTGTTAACAGCTCTGGCTGTCTCGGAACTCACACTAGACCATGCTGGCCTCGAATTCATAGATATCCAATTGCCTCTGCCTTCCGAGTGCTGGGATTAAAGGCGTGTGCCATTGCTACCAGGCAGCCGACTTTCTTACAGAACCCAGGACCACCAGACCAGGGCTGCACCCATCCACAGTGGCCTTCCCCAATCAATCACTAATTAAGAAAATGCCTTACAACTGTATCTTAGAGAAGTATTTTCTCAATCGAGGTTCCCTCCTTTCATATAACTCTAATTTGTGTTTCAAACTGACATATGATTAGCCAGCACACCATCTCTCAGCATGATTGTAAATAATTATTGTGCTGTTCATGATTTGAAATCTTATTGCCAGCATAGTTAACTGCCGAATCTTAAAAGCCTCAGTTCAAAGGGAGCATATCTCCTGTAGCCCTCTCATAAGTGTGAGCATTGATCTCTCTGCAGGTTTGGAGATTTTCACCCTGCTTTTTCAGTTTTTTTTCTGAAATCATAAGCAGTATATTGGGATGTATTTGACAAGCTTCTGTTACAAGAATAAAAAGTCTATTGCCTGCCTCAAATTTAAAATCATTTATTACCTGTGTTGATTTTTGTCTCATTTAAACTAATTACACACACACACATGCCCCTCCTTTTTATTTTTATTTTTTGTTTTGTTTGACTGTTTTATTTGGCTTCTCAGGGACAGGTAGCTGAACTTAGCTTCTTAGGGTACAGACTCTGACCACAAGGTCAATAACAGTAGGTTCTCCCTCTTAAGGACCCTGGAGTTGGAAATGGGCGCTGGTTGTTGAGGAGGAACAGGCGGTGTTCTATCTCATTGTGGACTTGGGGTAGAATAGGCCTCCTTCCTTAGTATATAAGCAGACTCCGTGTTTGAGGACAATATTTCCACACTTCCTGGCTGGTGATAGAAATTAAGTCTGGTAACGAAGAAGTTAACCTGAGATAGTCTTTATCTATTAGTCTTAAGTCTATTAGTTTTAAGTCATTAGTCTTAAAAGTGTATGCTATATTCTCAAGTTAGGACCTGTTAGAGCCAGTCTTCCCTAACCTTCAAAAAAGGAAATCATACATGTTCAGACCCGAATGAGTTCCATGGGCTTTGATGGGAAGAGCAGCTAGCAGCTAGCCCATACCTTTGTGACTGTTCATGGCACTGAAGGTAAACCTGTGTAAGTTCTTAGTGTTTTTCTGTTCATTCTTATAACAAGACTTGCATTTCGTAAAGCCCCAGGAGACCGACTTGATAGCAATAATTACCTTATTGCCTTATTAGAAGAACATCGGGTAACATGCCAGGCAGCTCTTTTAGCAATTCACTTTCAATATAGGTAGGAATGTGTGTGTGTCCCTATGTCCCCTCAATGATTAAAAAATAGAACATTAAATTAAAAAAATCTTTTAAAATTATATTTACTTTATTCTTATTTTTAGTTGGTGATGTGAAGATCAGAGGACAAACTGTGGGAGTCACTTCTGTCCCTCTACCTTGTGGGTCCCAGGGATACAGCACATGTGGTCAGGTTCAGTGAAAAGGGACTTGACTTGCTGAGTCATCTCCTGCTCCCCACAGTGTTTGAACATTGGCAGTGACTTCAATGCCTTCTAAAATGGTTTGCGGGTGTGTGGCTATGAGTGTGTGCACCTTAGGGCCCCATTGGGTGCCTGCTACATTACCTTTTGAGGCAGAGTTTCTCAATGAACCTGGAATCAGAAAGCCCCAGTGATCCTGCTGCCGCCTCCCAAGCACAGAGATAACACACACCCTTTTACATGGGTGCTGGAGACCTAAGGCAGTATTGTGCTAAAAGGCAAGCTCTTTACTGACTGGGCCCTTCTAACACTACTTTTAAGTATGTTAAATAAATTATACAAGTTGAAAGAGTGGTTTCACTGTATTTCACCTAAATTTCCAAATTGCTAAAGACTTCTTATATACAGACTACATACATACACACAAACCATCTCATATACTACAGGGTGTGTGTGTGTGTGTGTGTGTGTGTGTGTGTGTGTGTGTGTGTGTGTGTTTAAAGTCGTAGTCTTCGTAACAAACCCAACACTTTGAACGGCTTATGCCTGTGTTTCTCCAAAGACAAATTATTCCTAATAAATTTATTTTTATGTACATATGCATTTTCTTTCTTGCATGGCATGGCACACATGCTCAAGCCAGAAGATGCCTTGCCGGAGTTAGTTCTCTCTCCACATGTGAATTCTAGGCATCTAATTCAGGCTTTATGCTCTGTCAAAAAGCACTGTTACTGACTGAGACATCTCACTGGCCTAATGATATACTTAATTAAAATTTTGTTATATAGTACTTCTGATTGTGATAACTAATGCTGAAACAGTATTTGGAAATACTGTCTGTATTAAATCCAGTCCTCAATATTATCTTAATTTTTGTGGAATCTAATCCGTCATTATACTTTATATTTAGATTTATGTTTTTATAGATGCATACTCTTTAATCTGTTCATTTTTTAATTCTTCTTTAATATTTGTGTAAGGAAATTGGCTCCATCGGTTTAGCTGGATCCATCCAATGGGTCATGAGCAAAGGGATGCTTATAGATCACTAAATAAAAAACTCAATAAAAGTAAATTGACCTTTTCTTCTGGATTTTGCATGACTTGCTCGAGTTCTGTTGTGTTTGGTGTCTATAAAATGAAGACCTGGTTTGATCATGGGTTGCTTTTCTATGATAAATTCTTAAAGAGGCAAAGACCCTCAAGGAGAGAAGGTGGAATCAGTAACTTGGTTGGTGAGATTTTCTCATTTCTGAGGTGAACTCTTCATTCTCACCTCACTCCATGGACGCCGAGCACATTACCTTGAGCCATCACACCTTCTCCTTGCTCCACTCTTAGTTTCTGTGACATGGTGTCCAGCTGGGGACGTGTTCTCTATAGTGTTAGAAGGCACAGTGTTTCGTTGTAGGCCCCCTTTCTCCATCACTGTACTCTCAGGTATACCCAGCTCCTTTTCAAGGAAAACGTGCATGCAAAGGTGCTCAGAGTCCTGCGGATAATAACACACTGCCAAAGACCAGCAAGGAAGAAAGTGAAGCACTGCTTCATGTGTATGGTCTTGGTTCTTTGGGTTATTTCTTTGTTGTTTGTTTCAAGTAGCATCCCGCTGTATACTCCAGTCTGGCCTTGAATTCATGGCAATTCTCCGTCTTAGTCTCCCAAGTGCTGGGACTTCAGGCACAACTCACCATGCCCAGATAAGTGACTGGCCTTGAATATCCTTGCCTTTTTCATGTAGTAGGAACATGCAGCAAGGATTGTAGTGAAATCCTCAAAGAATCTTAGATTGCTTTTGTGTGTAAGGTTATTTCATAGCTCCTACCTAGTAGCTGTGCATGTGTGTTGACTGTGATTATTATAAACCCTTTAATACTCCTTAGACTAGATTGATATCTTTGGGTCCCTATGCCTGAATTACTATGTTTAATCTGTCACTGGAAATGATTTGTGTTTATTAGGTCTGCTTTACATAAAGCCCTTAACCTTTTCTGCTATGGGAACATTTGCAGTGGTTGATTAAAAGGGACAGGAACTTTGGAGATTGAGTCTGGAGATACCCATGTCTGCACTTGTCCTCTCCTTGTAATTGTCATCTAGGCTTGGCATCTTCTCCGTCCCCAGCTGTGGAAATCTTGCTTTAAGGGGCAATGTTGGGCTGTGACAAAACTGGTAACTGGCATCAGGTAAACTCCAGTTTGGATCCTGGTGTCTACTTCAGAGCATTTTTACTTTGGGTGAGATTTTCAGCCTTAATGATTTCTTAAACATGAAGATGCCTTTAACTGAAATGGGAAAATGTACACAGGGAAATTATTGTGCTGTTTATAATTTGGTTGGTATTCAGGAACAATAGCATATTTTTCTTGTAGGAAGGCATAGTTATGGTAACTGAAATAAATAGGCGAGGCAGGTATGGTATGCCTTTATGCTTAGAAATTTGAGGGGTTTAAAAGGTGAAAATCCTCAGTTCTGAAGTTAGTTTCCTTTCAACATTTGGTTGCCTTTAGAAAGCTCAAATTTCCCTTTAGTGATGAGTCAGGGAGTCCTTGAACACTCTTTATAATCTTCCTTAACAGGAATTTCAACATTTAAAAAAGGATAAGATATTCAGATGCACCTTAGATAACTTTGCTTGAGAGAGCTACTTCTGAGTGAAATCATATGCTAACAACCCACCGTGTAAACAAGGGTACACTGTTCTATTCCCATGCCTTGGGATAGTATGTTATCAGTTTGAATTTCATTACTGGAGTAGCAGAAGTTCTTTTATTTTATTTTTTCCATACATTGTTTTGTTTTATTTTTTTCCATTCAAGAACATAATTAAAGAAATAAAATTTTTACCTTTCTTCCCCTTCTCCCGGTCCCCTCCCACTACCCCCCCACCCCTCCTCCCTCCCCCTTCTTCCTTGAAAGAGGGCATGGTGCCCCGCCCTGTTGGAAGTCCAAGGCCCACCCCCATCCCTCCCGGCCTAGGAAGGATTGCATTCAAAAAGACTCGGTTCTCAAAAAGATAATACATGCAGAAAAGATAGGTCCTGGTGTCATTGTTGATGGGTTCTCCATCTGCCAACTTTCGCCACCACATTCAGAGAGTCTGGTTTGATCATATGCTCATTCAGTCCCAGTCCAGGTGGATTGGTGCGCTCCCATTAGTTCAGGCACACTGTCTCAGTAGGTGGACCAGCCCCTCACGGTCCTAACTTCCTAACTCATCTTCTCCCACCT
>PVIU01016581.1:13969-44687 GCA_004026605.1 Ondatra zibethicus | reverse complement strand
GACAGAGACCCACGTTGGAACACTGGACTGAGCTCCCAAGGCCCAGTTGAAGAGCAGAAGGAGGGAGAAGATGAACACAGAAGTCAGAACCGCAAGGGATTCGTCCACCCATTGAGATGGTGTGCCCGAATCTAGAGGGAGCTCACCAAGGCCAGCTGGACTGGGACTGAACGTGCATGTGATCGAAACAGACTCTCTGAATATGACTGACAATGGGGACTGACTGAGAAGCCAATGATAATGGCACTGGGATTTGATTCTACTGCATGTACTGGCTTTTTGGGATCCTAGTCAGTTTGGATTCACACCTTCCTAGGCCTGGATGGAGGGGAGAGTGCCTTGGGCTTTCCACAGGGCAGGGTAACCTGCCCTCTCTTAGGACTGGAGGGGAAAAGGGGAGGGGGAGTGGGGGAGCGGGAGGGAAATGGGAGGAGCGGAGGAGGTGGAAATTTTGAATGGTACTATTTATAATGCAATAATAAAAAAATTAAATGTGAAAAAAGAGCTCAAAGCAAAACTGTTCCTGTATATTAAAGAATTACAGATTCACAATAGGACAGAGTCAGACATAAAAGACCTCTAAATGGGTCATACTGTTAGATAAAGTACTTAGGCTTGGGAGAGAAAAGAAAAAGAGTATAGAGAGTCATAAAGTTGATGCCTTAAAAAAAAGGGTAAAGTCTTTAAAGAGCTTTAAAGAGACAGACTACAGATAGTCATAGATTAAAAGAAATAAAAATAAGCCACGTAAAAATGGAAAATTCACAGAATGTCTGGATTATGTATTTTATTGTGTTTTCTTTAAATTTTTTGACTGTTAAGGAGCTAAGTACAGAGAGAATTTTCATTGTATGGGCTGCCAAACTAAACCAACATATATGTCCTAAAGGTATCATGACTTCCAAATTTGGGTCTAAGGATATGGTGTTTTGGAAAGGAGGTTCTTCTTTTGTTTTCATAGAGGATGAGACCCTGTGGATTTCCTCCAGGCAAATATGGTATGATAGACCACGCCCTCCTGAAGGTCACTGTGAACATCTTCAGAAAATTACTGCGCCCCCATAGAGCAGGAAGAAGTTTTGAGAGAAAAAACTACACCCATATTCGCAAATATTGTTTATAAATGTTCTTTAAATTTAAGTTTAAAGGGGGAGATGATATAGATATGGATAATTTGCATTGGTATGGATTTTGCTTTAGTGAAATAAATTTAAGGTCAATTTTGTTAGATGTATCTCTATTTCTGCTCTTGATTAAGATATTGTGATTGTGTAGTTCATTTAAAAATGTAATGTATAATTAGGAAATATATGTTGTTAATGGATAATCATCTATAATAGTCAAGCTTGTAGTCATGTTAGTTAGATTTTCTAGATGTGCGTAGATATATTTCAGATAGGCATTCTTCATATCTTTCAAAGACTCAGAATATGGCATTTAAATGTTTTAATAACTTAGGGCTTTTCATGACAATGAGACATGTCTGCTCCTGGCAGCACCAGCTACTTCAAGAGGAAGATTGACATTGAAGAGGCTCCTTATGGAGTCTGATAGCCATTTGGGCAAGAACTGCTCTTGCCTGGACTGCTTAACTGGACACAAAGAACCCACAGAGAGAGGACTGCTGAACTTGCCTAAAGGTGAGATGATCCTTCAGGGTTCCTGCTTCATGAAAGAGTATGCAAGACATTCTGCAGAATACAGAAGAAAGTGAATGAACTGTCTTTGAAATTTCCTGCTTCATGGAAATGTCTGCTGGATACTATAGGCCTGTAGGCTGAAGATGGATGTCCCAAAGGTACAGAAAAACTTTGGGTGACTGTCCAGGCAGCGAGATATCTCTGTCACTTCTAGAGTTTTGGAAGTTGCTTACTTCTCGTTTATTTAGGTAATATTATGTCCTTCTGGAGTCTTTGATGGAGTTGAAGAATGGATAGTTATAGTTATAGTTTTCCATTGTTATGATAAAAGATAAATTAGAGCTAAATATTGTAACTGTAATTCTTCCTTGATAACTGTTTTGTAATATGTAACTTTACTATGTTAAAATGAAAGCCTTTCTTTTTTGTTTAAACAGAAAAGGGGGAAATGGTGTAGGATGGTGCTTCTGTATTTGGGTTGCTTTCATTGGTTAATAAAGAAACTGCCTTGGCTTTTTGATAGGGCAGGACTTAGATAGACGGGGAAAAAGAGAACAGAATGCTGGGAAGGGGACAGAGTCAGAGAGAGCTGCCTGCCATGAAGCTGCCAGGTCAGACATGCTGAATCTTTCCAGGTAAGCCACGACTCGTGATGACACACAGATTATTAGACATGGGTTAAACGAATATGTGAGAGTTAGCCAATAAGAGGCTAGAGCTAATGGGCCAGGCACCTAATCTAACCAGGCACCGGGAACGTTATACAGTGTTATAATTAATATATTTTCTGTATGATTATTTGGGTCTGGGTGGCCAGTAACTGAACAATCAGTCTCCGTTTACAAACCCTGTTTCTTGCTTCTGATAAGATGTTTGTGTTACGTTTTTTCTAATCCCTTGTACATCATTTCCCTCTCCATCTCACCTCCTCTCTCTCATAGGTCTTGCTATGTAGCCCAGGTTACCTTCAAACTTGCCATCCTTCTACTTAATGTATATTAAATACTAAGAACACAGTTATGAGTGACCAAGTCTGAATCAATTTTACTAAACTTTCTTGCTTCATTATTGACTCTCTAATATCCAATCTTGTTTCCACCTTATATTTGTTCATAAATCTTTTTTATTTATTTTTTAATTGCTATTTATTGAGCTCTACATTTTTCTCTGCTCCCCTCCCTGACTTTCCCCTCCCCCCTTTATTTGTTCATAAATCTTAATCATTCTTTTTGTATGTATGCCAAATATAATTGTTTCCTTCATTCTTCTCATGACACATTTTCTTTTGTCATAGCTACATTTTTCCTCTATTTAACCTCTTTAAGGTTTTGTTTCTGATAATTCTCTTTATTTAATTACTGATTTTACCTCCACTGTTATATGTCATAGGAGGCTTACAAACATTTGAGCATTTAGTTTTACTAATTAAATAATAGCCAACTTGCTCAAAGTTCTGTAGACCAGCTATGCATAAATGGAATATGAATATATTCTTACAAAAGAGGCTATTACATCATCAGTGCATGGTAGTGTTGCACTGTGTATATAAAATTTGATTCAAGTGCACATTTTTTAACTCTATAGAAAAGCTATTGAACAGATAAGATGAATGTCACAATGGCAAGATAAGCAAAACATAAACAAGATATAGACAGATGGCTAAATGATTAATGGTGTGTCTTCACTGTACAAGTGTTTGGTACTTGGGCGAGTGATCAGACAACAAATTGAACACTATTCTTCTTGTGAAAGGAATTAGGAAATAGGGTTAATTACACCTTTATAAATGTAGCTCTAAGAACACTGCACTCTTGATTGATTTCTTTGGAATTTGCTAGCACTACAATAGTTCATTCTGTTGGGAATTCCTTTGTTTGTGTTTGTTTCTTAGAGATGTGATTTAACTTTTAATTACTGGAATTAATAATGACAGTTTAAAAATAGCTGTGATAGTTTTTAAAAATCACCCTGGATCTGGCCAATAAATGGCTAGGTAAACTGTTTAGGAGATAATGATGGCCTTTGATCAGTCCTTTCACATGCTGTCAACATTCCAATGGTAAATCTTAAAGAGATATTTCAATTACGCATGATGGGAGAATCTGTGTTTAAATGTCATATAGTTACAATTTCCCCAAGATAAGCACTGTTAGTTGTTTTAAAGCAAAAATCTAGATTTATCCATTAATATTCATTCAAATTAACCCTGAGAATATGTTTTAGAACTTTATACGTAGAAAGTACGAAGGCTAACATATTTGTTATATGTAGAAGGTCACATACTACAAAGTAAGGAACAGCAATGAGGCGAACAAAGGGAGAGAACGGCATGCCCTGAGAAAGATTCAGAGGATGGTTGAAACTTTTTGTAGACTTGTTTCAGAAAACCTTTCTGGAAGCATACTACAAGGGCAACACCTTAGGGATGACAGAGGGAAAAATAAAGTATCCAAGGCAATATATTATTTCAAGCAAAATTAATAAAACTATTGTAATCAACAAAAAGAAAAGCAGCCAATAACACATGAAGCTTACTAGAAAGTGGAACTGTGACACATTACCACAGAGACTAAGTACTTTAGAGTTATGCCCTAAAGGCTTGGAAGGGGCGCAGGTATGTCTTTTGGTTCTACAATTTCTACTGGCTTGAATTTATTTTGTATTTTTCACTCTTGAGATCATTTAGTATGAAAAATATCAAGTGCATGTTACTTGGTCAACACTATTTATGTTGCTATAAGAACCTATTTCTAGACATTGGATTGGTAGATTTATCATTGTCTCAGTTTGCTATTATATACCATTTTTATGGTTCATTACTGGATCCAAAGATTTTTGTCTCTGTTTAATTCACCTTCATTTTTTCATAGATGTAACAAGATGACAAGGACTACTGTAATATAGTAGAGTAGTTCCCTTCAAATTGAACCCCTTCCCTCATGAAGAATAAAAGGCTTTGGAGACCCAAGAGGTGAATAAAGGGTCATGTGTCTGGAAAAGTAAAGATTTGAAAGATTATGGAAGACTCTTTTCCAACTTTATAAAATGAATTTTTAAAAAATGCTGAAAAGGAGACTGAGCAGCCTAGCTACAGAGAAGGGATTTCTCAGGCTGTTGAGCTGCCTTAACATTTTGCAAAGAGCTCAAGGGCTGAAGTTTACATGAGTCCTCAGCATTGTTGTGGTAGATTTTTGGTGACACAATTGCTATTTTGAGTCAGAATATTTTTGAAAGAAATTCATCATCTGCATACATATTACTCAGGGTTCTCTAGAGTCACAGAATTTATGGAATGAATCTCTCTCTCTCTCTTTCTCTCTCTCTCTCTCTCTCTATATATATATACACATACATACATACATATACATACAAACACACACATAGATGTATATTGATATTCATATATATATATATATATATATATATATATATATATATATATATGAATTTATTGGAATGGCACCAGCTGCAGTCCAACAATGGCTAGCAGTGAATTGAAACTCCAAAAATCTGGCAGCTGCTGAGTACTGTGCAGCTGGGTGTCTCAGCTGGACTTCTGCGTTTGTTGAACTCCCAAAGAAGTAGGCTCCAATGGATGTGCTGAGAAAGGGAGAGCAATCAGGAGAATGACCACTTCCTTTTTCCATTGTCCTTATGTGAGAGGTATGGCCCAGATTATAGGTGTGCCTTTGCACCTCAAGGTCTGGTTTGAAGGTTTGTGTTATCCAGCCTCAAAATCCAGATCACAGTTGCCTTCGGGTTCATATCATTAATTTCTGGATTGATTTCTTTCCAGACATCATCAAGTTGACTACCAAGGATAACCATCACAGCATACCTATTAGTAATGCCAATGAAAACATTAGTTCCCCAAGTCAGACTTCGATGAAATCATTACTTTATTGTTTTATGGGTTCCCTCTCTGGGGTAGCAAACATATGTGGATTGCCTTTCCCCAGGATGCAAACTGCTTTTCCTGATACATCAAAAATTATCAAGTAGAAAAGAAAAGAATCTTAAGTCAGGAGTGGAGAGTTTGAGTGTGTCTCTTCTCAACGTTTTGTAAATAAAGTGAAAATCTGGTTAGTAGAAACTTCAGTTAAACATCTTAGAGACTGAGAAATTTTATGGACCAGATGATCCTGGCCTAAAAGTATCAGATTTATACTGAGCAAGGAAACATTAAGCTGAGAGAAATCACATCACATAGGAAACTCTGTTTTCTCTTTTGCTCTTTTCTACACCTAACATGACTGCAAAATGAGAGAGAGAGAGAGAGAGAGAGAGACCATTTTAATACACAGTGCTGTCTTTTGCCATGCGATTTTATTGGTAACAAGAAAAGGCACAGATAATTGTGCTATCTTTTGACATGTGCTATATTTATTGGCACCTTAAGAAAAAAATATCACATTAAATGTATTTATTGCAACTTCAGGATAATTATGAACATGGGCAGGTAGCATGAGTGTGGTCATGCTGGACAAAGCACTAGAAGGGAAGGAAATAGTCTCTGGTTAATAATACCAAGAATGTTAGACCTCAAACTTGAAACACAGAGAGGCAAAGACTGAAAGTCAAAGGAGTGTCTTGTGAAGAGACCATTTTAAAAGGAGCTGTGACCTTCAGTCATAGACGAGCTGAAGAAAAATGCTCTGGCATTTCTTCCCTTCCCTCCTTCTGTTCTCTTGTGTGATGTTCTATTAGCAATCAAGACTGCAAGCAAGAGGCCAAGGCATTATATCACCCTGCATGGAACAACTCCTGAGGGCAAAGATACAAGTGAGCATAATGAGTGAGTGGACAGGGGATCTGAGGAGACAAGAATACTATTTTTGGTATATTATCAAAGAAAGGGAATTGAAGACTGAGCAGACTATGGCTGAAGAAGGTGCTTTCATTAAGAAAATTAAGTTTTGTAAATCATTAGGCAAAACTAAAAACTGCTACTTAGACTAAATAGAAAATTTTATTGCATAGGGCCAATAAAATTACAGTTTTCTGAATGCCTTTCTTACCTTAAGAGAGAGAAATAGTGAAGACTGTTGTTAGGTGAGAATAAGTGTAAATATCAGATGAGTCGAGGAATCCGGTTTCCCATCTAAAATATAAAACATGTTGTAGTGGAGACTTTTAAGATGGTGCCAAGAACACACGCTAGTGGTCAAAGTGACATCATTTGTCATTAGAGTCCTGGACTTGACTCAACTTTGTAAGCTACAACCTATACAAAGAATTCAAGAAACTAGATATTAAAATTCTAAATACCCCAATTAAAAAAATGGGGTAATGATCTGAACAGAGAATTCTCAACAGAAGAAGTTCGAATGGCCAAAAGATACTTAAGGTCATGTTCAACTTCCTTAGCCATCAGGGAAATGCAAATCAAAACAACGTTGAGATACCATATTACACCTGTCAGATGGCTAAAATCAAAAACACCAACAATTACTTATGCTGGAGAGGATGTGGATTAAATCTTCCATTGCTGGTGGGAATGCAAACTTGTGGAACCACTTTGGAAATCAGTGTGGCGGTTTCTCAGGAAATTGGGAATCAACCTACCTCAGGATCCAGCAGTACCACTCTTGGGAATACACCCAAGAGAAGTCCAATCATACTACAAAGCATTTGTGCAACTATGTTCATAGCAGCATTATTTGTAATAGCCAGAACCTGGAAACAACCTAGGTGCCCTCAATGGAAGAATGGATCAAGAAAGTGTGGAATATATACACATTAGAATACTACTCAGCGGAAAAAAAATGACATCTTGAATTTTGCATGCAAATGGATGGAAATAGAAAACACTATCCCAAGTGAGGTAATCCAAATCCAAAAAAGACGATTATGGTATGTACTCATCATTAGTGGACCCTAGCCATAAAACAAAGGACACTAAGCTTATAGCTCACAAGCCCAGAGAAGCCAAATAGCAAGGTGAACCCAAAGAAAAACATATATAGATCCTCCTGGAAATTGGAAGCAAACAAGATCGTGAGGCAAAAGTTGGAAGCACGTGGACGGGAATACAGGTGGGGGTAGGGCAGATGGGGCAAGGGGAGAGGGGGAAGGAGATGGGAGAAGGGTAGGACTGGGGAGAACTTTGGGGAGTGGGAGGGTGGAGATGGAAGAAGGGTGGATATTGGAGAAGGGAATAAGATATCTACAGTAAGGGAGTCATTTTAGGACTGGCAAGATACTTGGCTCTAGAGGGGATCCCAGGTGTCCACGGCGATGTCCCCAGCTAGGTACTTGGGCAGCAGAGGAGAGGGTGCCGGGACTAGCCTTGTCCCATAGTCACATTGATGATATCTTGATCAACACCATAGAAATTTCGTCCGATGGATGGAGATAGAGACAGAGACCCACATTCACATCAGAGCAATGGACTGAGCTCCCAAGGTCCAGTCGAAGAGCAGAAGGTGAGAGAAGATGAGCAAGGAAGTTAGGACCATGAGGGGCTGGTCCACCCACTGAGACAGTGTGCCTGATCTAATGGGAGCTCACCAAATCCAGCTGGACTGGGACTGAATGAGCATACGATCAAACCGGACTCTCTGAATGTGGCTGCCAATGGGGGCAGACTGAGAAGCCATCAACAATGACACTAGGACCTATCTCTTCTGCATGTATTATCTTTTTGGGAATCTAGTATATTTGGATGCACACCTTCCTAGGCCGGGATGGAGCGGGGAGGGCCTTGAACTTCCCACAGGGCAGGGTACCATACCCTCTTTTAAGGAAGCAGGGGGAGGGAGGACGGGTGGGGACAAAGCGGGAGGGGACTGGGAAAAGGGGAGGAAGTGTAAATTTTTTTTGAATGGAAAAAAATAAAAGAATATGGGAAAAAACAAAAAAGCTAGAATTCATTAAAGTCAGTTGGCTTTTATCCACTTGAGATGTAATATCAGTAAATATATTATCATTTTGACTGACACATTGTATTTCTAATACTATTTCAAATATATAAAGTTAATTTTTTAAATGGTAAAAAATTCAAGTTGCTGTATGGAAATAATGCTGAATTGAATTTAACTGAGTAACTTCACTAGCTTTGTACTTTTTATTTGTTTTCATTTTTATTCATTTACTAATTAATTGCTTTTCAGTATTTTCTCTTTGTCTGTTATAGAGACAGGGCCTTCATCTGCAACCCAGGCTGTACTAGAACTTAGAGCAATCCTTCTGCTTTAGCCTCCTGGGTGTTGAGGCAACAGGCATGAGCCATCTCACAAGTAGCTTCACCTTGTAGTTTTGAAAAGGTTGAGTGTTTTAGGTTTGAAAAGGGACGAAGAATTATGATTTCCAGGATGATAGAAGTGCCAAGTAGAATTTTATTGTAGAATTCTGACTTAACGAAATTTTCTCTAACCCCAGGCCATCTTTTTCTAGGACCATTGAACAATTTTTCATTGAGACAGAAAATACTAATCACGTAGATGGGCTTCATATATGGCAAGGCTGGAAACTGGCAAAGGATTTTTCCAGTAGAGACATAGCTGATGCCATAGGTGTGTATCTGTTGAAGTAAAAGTACTCAGAAAAATCGAAAACAACTATTGTATAGCAATTTCATTCCAGTTAAACATTGCATCCAGGAGGGAGGGAAATGATCCTGAGATACCCTTGATTTAAAAAGGGGGTGGGTCATATGTTTTAGAAAGTCGAACACTTGAAGATTTTCAGAGGCCTCTTTCCAGCCGTCTAGAAGGCTTACTGAACAGGTAGGAAAGAGCCTTTGGCCACCCGAGTCCTGCAGAACAGAGTGTACAGCTGCCGGAAAGCTGTGCTCAGCGCTGCCGGGTCACAGCGTTCATGAATTGTCACCTGAGCTGTGGTGGGGCTTTCAGTGATGCACCTGCTCTCATTACTACTTCACCTGCTGTTCTGAGACATCTGCTTCTGTACGTAATCCTCTCCATATTCCTGTAGCCACCCCAGTAACCAACATGAACTCTCCTGCAGCATCACTTTGCTCTGTCCCACACTCCCTTTTGTGGGTTAATAGAGAAGTGTTGCATCTCTACAGGAAGAGTGCCGCACGGGGCTGTCACTGGAGCTCCACTGCAGACAGATGAGAGGAAAACCTCCTGGAATGGAGCCCACTTTTCAGGCGAGTGTCTACTGATCCTCTAAAGACAGATGCTCCAACTAGCTTTCAGATTGTTACCAAAGCCATAGCTGCAGAATGCATATTAGGTCACTGAATAAATATCCCAGGGAGTATGGGAAATGATCCAAATGCCTTCTTTACAACATGACCTCATCGAGTTTTTATAAACTGCCCTCAAAACTCGGCAACATATTTATAGATACTGAATCTCTCAGTCCTTATTTGTGGCATTTGGAAATTTTTCTCCTTGAGACATCTTATCTTTTCCTGACACCTTGACATGTGCGTGGGTTAGCTCCTATTTTTATATTCATGAATTGGATGAAAATTTGACTGAGCCAGGCGTCCAGCATTTAACATCTTGCCCATGTGTCTTCTCTTTCTTATCATACACCACATTTGTGGTGTTATTTTGTTTGTGCTTTAACAAATAAAGCTTGCCTGAAGAACAGAGTGGGGAGTGAGCTTTCATGGTGTGGGTTTACCTGCATTGCTATACTATGTTTTGATTATGTTTACAAAATACAGGTTAAATTTTAGCTGTTAATGTATCTATAAGAATTTCATAACGTTTGTTGTTGAAGAAAACTGTATTTAGTTCATGTAATAAACCTCATGATTTAGTATTCCTGGGTTAAGTTTATGAGCTATGGAAACCTGATGTGGCCACAGTTCTTTATGCTCAGGAAGTTATTAAGCACATACTAAAATAGTATACTATTTTACATAGTATAGTATACTAGGAACAATCTGAGTTATAATGTTATTTGTTAATAACTAAGAAGCTTTACCCTTTATATTGTTCACCAATAATTTATATGTAATAGAACTTAATATAAATATAAGAAATATGTAGGAATAATAATTATAGAATATGCATTCACATTTTTGTTTAGTTGCTCATAGGCAATATTATCTTTGAATAGTATACAAAAATTGCTTCGAATTGCTTGTTTTTAGATACACAGACAAACAGCTAAGAAACATAGAAATTTTTTTCTGGTGCTAAAGATAGAACCCTGAAACTTTCACTTGGTAGGCAAGCTTTCTACCACTGAGCTAAATACTCATTCTCTAAACATTTTCTTCATGTTAAAACAGTAGTAAAACCAAAAGAAAAATAATGTTCTATTAATATTTAAAGAAACCAGCATCTATTATTAAAACAGAGATAGTAACCACAACTAATTCATATAAAATGATAGTTTTTGGATAAAATCATGATGTAGTTTGAGTGTACACTATTTTTCTAATTTATTATTGTACTGTGCAAGGGGTTTTAATTATAAATTTCTCATAAATCCATGGTCGTAGATGCATATACCATGCATACATATGCAATTGCATACACCCTTGAAATTGTTGCATTCTAGGTCCTGTTTCAATCTTTGAGGACAGATTTTTGTTCAGTGATCCCATACCTTTGAACTTCTAATTTACATTCTATGTAAACATATTCTTTTTACAAATTAGCTTTTCCTAATATAAAATAGACTTAATTTATATTTTACTACTAAGTAATATCAATATTAGAAATAATGATGCATGATTTAAATAAATTAGTTGCAGTAACATCTACTCTACTTTATCTGAAATAATAAAAATAAACCAATGTTAGGTATTTTTTATTCTGTTTACTAGTTTGACAAGTGAAGCAGGATGAGGTGATTTATGCTTGCTGAAGTCATGTAAGGAACAACTGATGTTGCTCATTGTCAAGCCAAATTGTCTGATATTAGAATTTGTGCAGATATACTCAGTCTGAGAATGCAATATAGCATGATATACCTATATACTAATACTATTTTGCAGATAATTTTAATAGCCAAAATACCTGGGGCATAACGTCTCAAGTATACATACGCAGATGATATGAAAGAAGTACTTGCATAGCTTACAGATGATAGAGATGCATATAGTCTCAGATGTTCAGTACAAGCACTCTGGAAGGTACTATCTAAGTTTTGCAGCAAGCTATTTGGAATAGATTAGAACATCTGCTGCACTAGTTTACCACTGATGCTATTGTCAGAAGTGGAAAGATGTAGTTCTGGTCATAGTTCCACAGCAGCATGAACCCTCCTCAGAGATCTCCACAAAGTTAAAGCAGGCTTTCTAACTCCTTCAAAGAAAGGTCCTTCAGGGTGAGTCAAGATGAAACAGAGTTAGGCTTTATTAAAACAGATTTAAAGAAAAAAAAACAGACTGAGAATGAGACTTAATGGAAAGAAAGGTGTGTATGGGAAGAAGGAGCACCTTCAAGTTTGAGTACAGATTTATCAAGGGAAAGTCACACCCCATTGTCTTTACAATAGCCATGTATAGATAGCACTTTGGTGTTTTGATATTATTTTTAAGGGTTTGCTAAGGAATTTAAATTCAAACTCAAGGAAGCATATGCTTTTCCTCTTCCAGTTTTGGAAGTCAATATGTCAAGTGAGTCAGCAGGGCTAACATTTTCTGTGGACTTTAGGGAAAAAAGTTTCCTTCCTTAGCCTCTAATGTCTTCTTGCATTCTTAGGCTCATAATGAGTGTTCTATGCTATCACAGAAATAAGGTGGGCAGGATGGCAGCAGGGAGCATGCTGGCAGGCAGGTATGGTGCTAGAGAAGTAGGTAAGACCTGTGTCCTGATCCATTGAGAGAGAGAGAGAGAGAGAGAGAGAGAGAGAGAGAGAGAGAGAGAGAGACAGAGACAGAGAGACAGAGAGACAGAGAGACAGAGAGAGTACTTGTCCTAACATGAGTTAGGAAACTTCAAAGTCCACCCCAATGGCATATTTCTTCCAACAAGGTTAGACCTGTTCCAAAAAGGCCACATTTACTAACCCTTCTCATATAGTGCCATTCTCTGATGACTAAACACTCAAATGTATGAGCCTATGGTGGTCATTCTTATTCAAATCACAACAGTGTGGTACATCCCAAGAATCCATTAAAAGCAAAGATTAGCTTCATTGACACAGAAAATATATTTGAAATCCAGTGCCATTTCATGGTGAAAACAGAACAAATTAGGAGTAGATTTAAATAAATCCGAGATGTAACACTTATTTGGTGATTTTAAAAAAGTGAATGAATTTCCCCGAGAGTAGGAAGAAAGCAGGAATGTTGCTAAACCAGCCTAGAAAAGCTAGGAAGGATTAAAAGATAAGTGACATTCAAATTGGAAAACAGAAAGAAAGCCATAAATGGCATGGTTTTATATGAATAAAAGCCAGAAAAATCCCTAAAGAACATTTGAGGCAATATACAAATTAAGCAAAGCATAGAATCAAGCTTAACACTGCAGTCAGTTTATTCCTAAGCAACAGCAAGCAACTAAAAGGACAGTAGGGAAATAATTCCATTTGAAAACATGTTAAAGAGAATAAATATTTAGGAATACATTAAAGAAGCTACCAGATTTATATAGTGAGTTTTTCAAATAGTGAAAGAAATTAAAGGCAACACAAACAAATGAAGAGATTTTGAGATTATATATCAGAAGATTTGCTGACCTGATGCAAGCATTCTTCTAAATCCATAGATAGAGCAAAGACCTAAAATAATTCTAAGACTCTAATTTATAATGATGTTGAATAATCTTGAGAAGCTAGAAAAAGTTTGTGGGACTCACATTATCCAATTTCAAGACTGCTGCATCCCTAGTCATTAAAACAGCATTGAAATAGTATAAAATGGTTGTGTGTATGTGCGAATGCACGTGTGTGTGTGAGAGAGAAAGAGAGACAGAGAGAGAGACAGAAGAAGAAGGAGGAGGACGAGGAGAAAGAGGAGGAGGATGAGGGAGGGATGGAGGGAGGGAGGGAGGGAGGGAGGGAGAGACAGAGAGAGAGAGAGAAACAAGAGCAAGTGAGCTCAGCAACAAAATAGAGCTCAGAGTGTAGAAATAAGCAAAACCATTGCTCAGTTTTTAGAAATATTATCATAAGCATATACTTTTGTCAATTAATTTTCAACATGATGCTATGATCATTCAATGAACTATTATTTTCATCTATTTAGTAATAGTTTCTTAAATGTGAAAACAAATTGCTATGCAACAAATAGCTTTTTTATAACATTTTATCATGGTAGCTTCCTAACACATCTGTATATGTCTAAATATACATGTACATATGCAGCACACACATGTATGCATAGTCCATATTCCTCGTCCTTCAGATTTCTCTAATTATCAGTTTATGGCTAGTTTTCTTTCATCCCAGCTCCAACATATGTTTATTTCCATTTTTAGGGCAAACACAATACTAAATCAATATTAGTCATACACACTGTTCTTACAATACTGTGCATGCTCCACCTTTTCATATAGTATTAGTGTTAAAACATATTCATCACCCTAACAAAGCCTGCTTCTCCATAAGACAGTGTCTCCCATTTTCCATACACTGGTAAAATTTATGCCTATTGTCCTACAGTTAACAGCAACTGTATACACCGATTGTGAACATCTGGAGTATTAGTCAAGAGGTAGACTTGCCCATCAAAGGATAAGGCAACATGCTTTTAATGCTAAAATTACATCTTCTCATTAATAATACAATTTATTTTCAGTTTAAAATAAATTTTTAAAATGGCTGTGAACCTCTGGTTCACATCATGCTTTCTAAAAGCCAGAGGTTCATAGCCATCATCAGAACATCTTGCTTTCTAAACGGTCTCCCAGTTTTTGCTGTTCATTAAGATATGAAGAATTGTTTATCATTTTTAGTTAAAAGAAACACTTCCTGAATGGGGCTAATGGTTATGAGTATGCTAATATTATTTTCTCTAGATAAAACAGTTTAATAATTAAACATTTTATGTCCAACATCATGCTGAAAATATTGCATTAGAAATAATAGGAATAGAATATATTTTCAGATATATTTTTACCCATACTTCATTTACTTAACCCACTTACATTAATACCCTGATTTCATCACACTTTTAATTAAAATACATTTGAATTCAGTTTCCCCTTAATTGGTTTTCCTCTTCCCCTCGTCTGTCTTTTATCTAACACCAAGTTGTTAACAATAGTTTCTTTTTATCTTGTATTTAAGCCCTTTTCATTTCAATTTATTTGATAGAGTTCAAGAAGATTAAACTTCTTAAAACATGGCTTTCATATTTCTTTTCTCTATTTTAGATTGTATAATGAGTCCTGTGTCCCCCATAGTCAAGTCCATGTTAAATTTTAGGATTTCATATTTTCAACCAATTACTCTTTTTACTGACATAACCTATGTTTTCTACTTCTCTGTGACCTGTTCCTACTCTGTATAGAGCAAGGCATGTGGCACACTCCACAACAGCCTTACAGACAGAAGGCACTTGAAAGTACTTGGTTGGTCTCCATCAGAAGAACGACTGGAGCACTGAGAGAATGACACATACAGATATCAGGTTCTACATTTGTGATAGAGAATCAGCAATTTCTTATACCTATTCTCTATAGATTTCAAGAGTTCCTAGTAAGGTTCTGTGTGCTAAGCTCAGGAGAAGGGTATTATGAGGTCAATCTGTGTCTAGACCAAAGAACTTTATTGATATCAAGATAGCAGGGCTGTAATTTTCTTCACATGGTATAAGTATAATCCGTGCCATGACTCTGTCCTTTATCTGTTTCTTTCCAACCTTATGAATGACATTATTAAAATGAAAAATTAGATTTATGTGGATATTTTGAGGCAACGAAGACAGTCATTACTGCCTTTTTTTGTGAAATAAAAAACACTGTTAGTGGATAGCACCTTTTCTTAAAGTCAAGAACACTTAAATGTTGAGCATTGTACATTGCAGTTAATGTACTTTTAGAATGATGTGACTTCAGGTCACAGCTAATTTTTCATTTTTCTCAAATCAAGGTAATTTAAAAAATCTCTAAGTTTTTTTTACATACACAATGAAATGGCAGATATGAAATTGAATTGGAAAAATAATTTAGAGATAGAGAAGATTGGGCTTTAGGATATATAGAAAGTATCAACTAATATCAAAAGCCATAAGAAACTAAAAGCTAAAATTCTTTTCATTCTGATGATGATATAGAAAACATCCAAGTAACCAAAGTTGATCTCAAGATCTTCCCATGTCCATAGTCATCTTTGAACAGCCTGGAGGAGGCATTTATCGTAATCACATTTTTTCTGAGTTAATTCTCAGCTAAGAACCTTGAATTAATCACAGATTTCAACAGTGTACATTATACCATCATTCCATGACTCTTTCATTACTGTATTTATGTTTTCATGCTTTGGGTTATTTTCTTTTCTTTCCATTTTCACAGTTTTGTGCAAATAATTCTATTAATACATTCTCCTTAAAACATATCTTTAATCTTCATGCATATTTTTAAATTGTCTGCATGGTATTTTTATATTGCGTTATCATTCTGTTATAATTTTAGATTAATCAATCTTATATTTTATATGTCTTACATGATATTTCATGTCAATCATCTACTACTTCCTCCTTGTCCACTACTTCAGGATAGATATTCAGGTTTCATCATTCATAGCCATCAAAACTAGCATATACTGACTGCCAAATATACTCTTTAATGGTCATGTTGATCATTTGTTTTGAGTTATATACCCAAGAATTTATGAATAAATGACATTAATTTTCTTAGCAAACACATGAATTTTCAAATTTGTTTCATAATTCCAGATGATACAATGAAGCCTAATGTTTTCACATCCTTCCCGCGTAGTATCTTATTTTAGTCTTGATTTGACATTTTACATTTGTAATTTGAATTATTCTGAGTTTTATGAAACAAATAATATTTTCCATGTTTTTGAAAAATCCTGTTATTGATATACTGAATGCTACTGTTAATATATTTGAATTTCTCTGAAACTAGTAGACTGACATATACAAGAGAAAGGGAGATAGATAAATAAGTAGAAATGTGGTTGATGGAAGATTGAGATAAAGATAAGTAGAGATAGATAGAGAAGGCTGATGATGTAATTGTTATTTGTATTTGGCAACACTGGGCATGGTTTTGTACTCTAATCATTCACAAAGTAAGGGTAGGAGAATAGTGAACTTGAGGAAAGTCTGGGATATTTAATAAGTTCCAAACTAATATCACCTACTGATACAGTCCACGCCAAAACAAACCAAGCATTTTTTATCATCATTATCATCATTATCACCATCAAAAAATGACACAAAGATTATATCTGCCAAAAACTTAACACTATATTTTGCTTGCTATTTTTGGTAATTCAATTCAAGCATCTTGAATTCTGCCCAAGACTGATGTGGTTTGTTTCAGAAATACAAAAGTATCATGCAAACATCGTTGTAACATGTGTAATATACAAGTTAATTCTGTATAGGTGAGGTAATGGTCATTGCTACCCTTCACTAGTATTGAGCAGATCATTGTCCCTATTGCTACTAAGAAAGAAATTTTGGAATGTAAAACCCATTACTGTGTCCAAAATGAATAGAATCACTGAAGAGTTTAGTGCACTGCTGTGCAAAAGGCAGCCAATAGAAAATTTGCTGGTCCTCCATTTTGTTTCCCTTCTTTCCCTGAAGCTGTTCTCATTATCTTCTCTCTTTATATTCATGTCTTAATTTTTTATATTTTAGGTGTTTAAAAAGGCCAATATTTAAAATTATTTCTATCAACAGAGTACCTTTTTGAAACAATTCACTTTTAATTATCATTAAAGCTGTTTACGAATGTATTTGTCTGCATTAATATACAAACATCCTCTTGTGCATAGATATACACGGTATGTATATACATACATACATACATATATATATATATATATATATATATATATATATATATATATATAGTCTACTTTGAACAGAGAGGGAGGTCACCCAGTTGCTAACTCCACTGCCAAATCCTCTTCCTCTTCCTTTTTCTTAGAGATAACCAGGAAACTTCATTGGGACACCATTATCTGGGCAAATGTTTTAAATGCTTGAAAACTTTGTGATGAATGTTGACATGCAGTAGAGAATAATAATTTTCTTCAGCTTTTAAGTATCCTCCAGTATAATTTAAAGCCCAAAGCATCAAGTTAAATAAGGAATTCAAGGAGGCAGTTCTGATCATTTACCTGAAACTGTGCAACTTCCTAGTAAACAATCTCTTCTGTTTATACTAACAGGATGGATTGAATGTGCAGTGGTTTAACAGAGTGGTGTCTGTGAATACTGCTCTTTGTTATTGTCAGTGATCAAACACAGATATTTTATTACATTGAGAAGGTTCACAACGTTCCATGTGCTCCATATGGATACCACCTTCCACTACTGTTCGCACAGGAAGTCCTATATCTCAGCACTAAGGATACATTTGTGCTTATTGTGCTGAAGCTAACGCAATCTCCTCCTGTGTGTGCGGTTTTTCTAACTTCCTCTACTCAAGATGTTCGTCTACATCGTTTTTTACCTGTTCCCTCCACATACAACTGTCTTATAAATGTTCTCAAAATATCTACTCCAAAGCTGTGTCTTGGTTCATAACCCAAAACAGGCACTTGAATCAACCTTAGCTAAATTAAACGAACCACTTCATGTCTGTATATTATGTCTGTCAACGACTTTCGGATATTTTATTTAAACGTGTTACTTTTAAAGAGTCTTTCAGTGCTTTGGATCATATTCTATCATTACACAAAATTCAACCTTCAGACAGAAATATATATATAACAGTATTTGCATCATTGTATAAATGCCCTATAATGAATTTTCCCTAGTTAGAATGTCTCCTCTACTTTATAATTTTAATAGTTATAATAATGTAAACATCTGTGACTCATCAAAGCACAGCAGTGTTAATTCTTATTTATTCCTATGCTTAAGTAACAGACTGTGCCTGGCAAAGGACATATCCCACCCTCACCAAGGATTGTATTATGACAAAATGAGCCAGTAGATGGCAGTAGCGATTAGCAAGAACTAAAGTTGAACTTCCCCTAGGTCATTGCACAATAATTATATTATCCTAAAAATTCCTCAATAATAGGAGATGACAAAGAATTTGCTTAACCACAATAAATCTTTATTCATTGGAAGATTAAACTGATTAAGATAAACCTGATTGCAACAGGCTCATAATAATACTTAGAGATGATTTTTCCACACATTGGATTGAAATTTATTCTCTTAGTGTATTGCTACCTTTGTCTCTATTTTTACAATTTTACAGTTCAAGTATCACATTCAAACATTTTACAAAACGCTTCACATAAAACAGTAAATTAACAAATGTACTCAAATTTAGAAAAAAGGTAGAGTCATCCTATTCAATATAACTATTTAATGTTGCATACTATTGAACTGTGCTCTTGAAAGCTCCTAGCAGAGTTTGCATTGTACAAAGATGTTGCAGAGGTTTTGTTTGTTCATTTGTTTATTTTGGTTATTTGCTCAGGCAATAATAATGAGAATCCCCTGGTAGATCTTATATCTCAACCTTAGCATATAACAGCAGTGCAGTTCATGTTATAATATTTCTCTCTCAATTAGGCAGCATGTGCAGATAAATATAATTCCTAGAGATTATGAAGATTGTAATAAGCATTATAAAGGACCATAAACCTACTTTATAAGTTTTTGACCTCCAAATCCCTGTTATTTCTATTTGATTATTAAAAAAATATAAAGTTATACAAATATAATAGTAAAATAGAAATAACAGGGATTTTGATAAGAGTTGGAATTGAATAGAAAAGAGCTTATTAGAAGGGAGTCAAGCTTTGGAGTGATGACGGTGGTCATGTTTCACTGGCTTTGTTTCTGAATCTCCCTAAGAAAACTGACTATATAGTAAATAATTGTTCCCACATTTCATAGTTTCCCCTTTTTAATGAAGTGTAAACACTCGAAACATTGCATGAAAGGGTGTCATGGAGTCGACACCAGTGATGCAGTACATAGCTATAAAGACATGGCTCTGAAAGCACAGTGTGTTGCATAGCTCAAGCAATTCTGGGGAGTCTGCTGCTTAATGAGAATAAATTGAATTGAGCAAATCTCCAAGTGTATTCACTGGAGTAAATGAAGGCTCTAAATTCTGTGGAAAGTCGCTGGAGTGTGTCACACCATCATCCAAAGAAAACAGGTGGTGATTTCAGATTTCCCAGGTGAGGATTACAATCAGGTTGCAATTGTGGGTCTCTCCAGTGTGAAAGCAAATATGGATTGTTCTTTATAGTCACGCTCTGCTGGTGTTCTGTTTGCTGCAGACACTGCCTTTTCAAGCTATGTCTCCTTTACAGGCAGATAAATTCATCCCTTTTCCAAGGACATTTGTAATAGTCACAGCCTTTGCTATTTTCTTTAACTGGGGTGAATCATCTGTTTAACTAAATAGTTAGAAAACACTCTTGCATTTCTTCCCTCTTCAACTGGCTGTAGCTTTCTGTCATGCTTTATGAAATGCCCCCTGCTAATCAAAGCCAACACTGCATAATGGACTTTTGTGGAAGCTGAAATGTATTTATTCCAAGTACAAAGCCTGCTAGCAGCCCGTGATTTAATCTTTGCTATTTGTTTTTCTTTATCAAGTGATTGGCAGGAAGAGGCAGGCACAATCCATTTTTCTCTGATTAATACAGTGCCATGCACTTTGATTTCCTTCTTGTGAAGGTTACAGAGACTCAATAATCCCACCAGAAATAAAGAAGGAGAAAAATGAGCTTTGTTTTGTGAAGCCATTTGGGTCTGTGAGCTGTGGAGGAAGAAATGTTGAGTTTGGAGTCAGAGTCCAGGAGCAGGCTGCAACCCTCCAGCTGGTTTGCCTGAGGCAGGTGTTTTCCTACCAGAAATCATTCTAGGAGCCACATCCCCTTGCCACCCATCTTACCAGGGTAATATTTTTGAACCAGCTTTTCTGTTGTAGTTGGCAGCATTTTCTATTTGTCTTGGCAGTGAGGTAATATGTACCTTAAAATGAATGTCATCGTCAGTGTGAAATTTAATGAAGTTCTTAAGATTTTTCCATTTCATCATAGGAAAATGAATGTCTCAGTTCTTAATTTATGAGCTGTGGTAGGCACAGCTGCCATATTTTATACATAAGAGAAGTTCATTAATTATTGGTCAAGTCCTTCTATCTGTTTTTAATTTCAGTAAGCACTGTCAAGCTCATGCAAAAATAAATCAGCATAAGAAGGAATTTTTCTCTTTTCCACAAATGAAAATAAGCTTTCATGGATTTACTGTGAGTCAATGTCAAAACTATATACTTTTTCTCTTTAAGTGTTTCCAATATATGGATGATATTAATTGTACTTAATCAAATGAAAGAGAAAAGACATGATGTTGGTTTGATAGGATGACTGTGGGTAGATACAATTAAAACACATTGTGCAGAATTCTCAAAGAATTAATAAAAATGAAAAAAATACTTCTGGGCATAAATATGAGAATATTTAGAAGAAGGCTATTTCTTTAACACACTACTTTACTCATAATGTTTAAGTAACGTTACTGATTTTAGTGTTTCCATAGAAACTATTCCAATTAGCCAGTTATCATTTGATACATTTTGGCATATATACCATAGTAGGAAATTAAATAGTTACCATATCTCCCTTATGCACTTCCACAGTAAGCAATAGAGAGTTCTTTGAAGCTTGCTCATTATTCTGTCATTGAATCGATGCTGACCATTATGGGTAAGCAATTTAACATTCTACATGGATCATGATAGAATTAAAGTAAGAAGTGATGTATTTATTGTAAGTTTGATATGAGAGTAAAGAGCTAAAAGATGATTTCACAATCCGGCAAGACTTCACATTAACCATGTATCAGTCTTACTAAATATCAGGGGTTGGATGAGTCTGTTGAGGTGTACATGTTGCTCTGAGGTTGATATAGGGAGCCTGGGTTTTTCTTACTCTGGTGTACTTGCAATTTGAACTTCCAGAGTTTTTCAACCTTTGCTCATGTCTCACTCATGCCCATCTCTCCAAAACAATTAACCCTTTTGATGAGGTGAGTGAATGAGGGTGATGTGGGTTATGCGTGAATAAAATCAGCAGCAATGCTACAGGGGATTGCTGTACCTTATACATTTTAAATATAATGACTGCATACAGTGACAAAGAAAACGTTAGATTAAAAACCTTATTTTAATATGTAGAACTAGGTTGTAGAAATAATTTTAATTATGTTGTCAATTAATGCCCTACAATTGTAGTGATAATTAGACAATTAGCAATTGCTTCCTGGTCAAACATATATAGTTATTAAGACTATTTTTTTCTCAATAGTGTGTCAGTTGAATATGATTGTTAATTCTTGGTAATTTTCAATACAAATCAAGCTCACTTACAATTTTCTCCCAATTTTAATTACCTGGCACTTTCCATTTATGAAACATATTTTTCTGATGTGTTTTTGAGTGACAGTCCTGTATTGTAGCCATAGATGCACTGCTCTTCTTCCTCAGTTCCTGAGGACTCACAGGTGGGTACCACAAGTTCCTTTCTGATTTCTATGTTTCTTTCCCCAATTGATCTGACTTGTTTTGTCTTTCCATAGATTATCTAAAAAGAATGATGAAGACAAAAATAATAGAACTGACCTACAGATACCTATTTAACCTCTAAGATACACACTCAGGTGTATTTGTGTGTGTGAGTATGTGTGCACACACATTCATGTCATTTGTGCACTAAAAAAGGGAGTTTTTGATGAAAAAATATAACTTTAACATTTCTACATCATTAGTAGAAAGGGTTTCATTCAGGTAAAGAAAACTAAGTGCAACTTGTTCACAATCTTAATACTGATTGTGACTAGCAAGATGCAAAAAAATGAATAGTGCATCTTAGGCGAATTACTTACTACCCATGCAAGGTGAGAAAATTACAAAGAAATAGCTATGTTTGTCCCAAATATTCAATCATTGAATGGAGAATATAGCACTCTCAGAATGATCTAATAATTACAGGTACTTTCAACTCAGTCCTAAAATAGTGACTTATTAGTTCTAATAATGCTTGAAATCTATCATAAAGTTACCAGTTTCTTGTCAAAAATAGTTTGGTCATGTATCTAGGACATGGTCTCGGGGTTTCATTGATAGATGTGTATAATAGAAAACCCTCTTACTAAAGTGCAAGTTTGGTCATGGTACTGCTTTAGATAAATAGACTAAATATGGAAAAATTTGGCTATCATAGAATGAATAAAAATGCAAGGCATCCATCTATCTGTACACACACACACACACACACACACACAAACACACACGTTCATCTAACAACTTTATGACATCTATAATTGTTCTTTCTCAGTAAAGCCAGGTGACTAGAGCTCATAACTTTGGTGACATCGATTTTGAGATGCTTTATTGAGTCTGTACTACACTTAGGGACTTACCATTCAGTAAGTGTGATCAGGAAATTTGAAGTCCCATCACAGCCCTCCCAAGTAAAGGACAGTCTTGAACAGCTAAACATTAAACACTCAAAAATGTTAGCAGGGTATAATAGACTACAAAAAATCCCATCACATCGCTCAACTTAATGAAGGGAGAAAGACAGAACCATTCTTTGCGTTCCATGACCCACGTTCACTTTTAACAACCCACTTGGCCTCATCTCATGGTATGGGTGCTGTTATTGTACACAGCTTCATCAGTGGCAGTCTTGGTAGGACTGGCTCTGGCTGCTCAGCCCTGCTTAAGGCTGCACTCTAGTATGTTGTGACTGTTTCTTACATGTTCTGGACAAGCCCTACAGTTCTGTCCTTTCCACTAGACACAAAGGGTACTGAAGGTCTCTGGGCTGTGTGAACAGGGTTTTGTTTATTTTTTATCACCAGTATTCTTTGTTGAAAAGGAGGGTCAAACACTATATTCTTTGGGAAGATAACATCCCACCCAAGGTCAAGTTTAATCTGCTTTTACGTGTATTAACTTTGACAGGTTTTTTTGTTTTGTTTTGTTTGGTGAGCGGCTGCTCATGCTATAAAGCCTTCTAGAAGCTCACTAGCATAGCACTTGCATTTCTGTCAATTTTTTTTTCCATAAGAAATCCTGTGTGGCATTATCTTGTCTCATTTGCCTTTGAGTAGCCTAGAAGGACCCCTTTGGCTGCTTACTCTTTCTCTCACCTCCTCCCAAGTGCTTTAGTACCTTATGAACTAACTTTATATGCTTGTCTACATCATACAGTCCTGGAAAAGCCATTCCTACGTCAGAAAGAAAATAATATGATTCAACAAAGTAACTAAAACCAACTAACAGTGTGCTAATCTCCTCTAAATCAGCATTTTAATTCTCCCATGAGCGCAGTCCTTTCTACCCCAGTAAACTAGGCAATTAATACTTCCTCAGGAATGTGTGACCTTCTATTGTTTTCTGATCAGTGGAACCCATGGAAACCTCAACCTATAATAACCAAGTGTTCCGCATGACCCCTTTTATCTAGTCCACCAGGGACTGATTTCCCTCACATTGCCTCAGGCTATGAAGCTCTTATGTCATGGAAGGATATGTAGCATATTGACAGGGTTTTGGATTTCATATCATTCAAACTGGTCCCATTTACTCCTATGTTTCACAGTTTCATAAGCCGTATTCTAACAGGCTCTTCCACAGCTTATTGAAAAATCTTTCCCAAGTCAAACAATCCATGTGGTGAATATTCCCTGACTCTCACAGTTGCTTGGGTAGGGCCAATAGTGAGTACCCCATCTTCATGTTGCTTTTTAGGTTTCCTTTGCTTTCTATTTAAGCTCAGACCTGGTAGGTGTTTTCTATTACATTTACTTTGTGTTCTTTTTTCAAATTATTGGATTCTTCCCACATGCTACTAGTTTGGGGATCCTACCAAAACACTTTAACATAGAAATCACTTGCAGTGTGTTTCCCTTTTGCATCCTAGTAGTAAAAATCGTCAGTCTGGCACCTTTGACACGTACTCTCCTTTATCCACTTTACCTGAAAACAAATGAATGTGATGGACCCTAGGCACATTTCTCTTTTCCACTGTAAGTTTTCCTTTGCACAAGCAAGCTCCCAAATGAGCAGTCATCGGAGACTCAGTAATTACACAAAACAGCAGCACAGAACTTCTGAAGTGGCCAGCTTATACTCCTGCCCACAAGTACTGCTATCAGGCACGGCCCAATTCGCTCGTTTCTTTCAACTATTCTTAGGGGTCTCATGCTACTCCTTATTCTTATAGTGAAAATATATATTAGTATTGAAAGGAAATCTAGGGTTAAAATGACCATGTCTGGACCACTGGGGAAGATAAATTAGAGGGATTGCAGCTAGTTACAAAATAGTGAAGACGACCAGATCTCTTATAGGACTTTGCTAGGAAAAGCAAAGTCAAATGTGGCAGTATCTGGTTGGCACCCACAAAACCTGTGAGAAACGTATGCAAGACAGTATTGCCCTTTTTAAGTTTTGAACAAGAATGGCTTTTGAAAGCACTGCCTATTGCACAAAGAAGACCATCCTAGACCATCCCGTATATAAGAAGCTAAATGCCATGATATTAAAAAATAAAAATGTTGTTGCATCTTGGAGAAGTTTTAAGAGCTATCTTCCTATAGGAAGTAGGGTCTATGATGAAGTAAAAACTGACCACAGAACTTGGACACAACAAAACATAGTTTAGTTAAAGACTAGTGTACCTTGCCAGGGTTGGAGACCTGAAACACCTGCAAGATCTAGTAATTGGCAACAACCATAACAGCCAACAGAAGGTGCCAACATTAGAAGCTAGCAAATAACTCAAAGATGGAGAGCAGCGTTGAGGGGCTTCAACGTATGAGAGCACTACAGCATCTATTTGCTCCTTCTCCCTTTCCTTATGTGGCCCCCAGAGATAGAACTCAGCTCACCAGACTTTCATGGAAAGACTTACCTACCACGCCATCTCCTGGTCTTTCCCTTCTCTCCCCTTTCTTCATTCTTCATTCTTTTCTTTCTTTCTGTCTTAACTTAGTTCCTCAACATAATACTGATAGTCTTACTGTTTTCTGGAGTGCTTCAGTACGACAAACTCTCAGCCTGGTGGAAAGATCTATTTCCTGTGCTGTTCTAGAGTTCACCACACATACTATCCTGCATGTCTCCCACATAGCCCAAGGATGTGCAGCAGCAGAGATCACTAATGATGTCTGAGATGATGCTGATTCTGTGGTTCTGCAAGGAACATCTTGTGGTCCTGGACAACAGTGCTGTGATTATGCCTGTGACTTGAGTACAGAAGCCGTGTTACTGCCATGGTGAGACACAGAGTTAGAAGGGGACAAACCACATGTTTATCATGATGAGGTTCAGAACTGGAAATGTTTCACATCATTTTGATGCATTCCTCATGGGCACACTGAATTTTTGAGGGTGCTGGGACATGCGGTTTACATTTTACTGTTTTTGAGTAAATTAATGGATGGTATATTTGGATAGAAAACCAACAATCTGCGGTGTACATGCATTAAAAGTGATGGGCATAAAAGTCCATCTGTAACTAATACGTATGAATGAGTGAAGATAAAACTATATGTGTCAAACATTAACTTATTTTTATAATCATTTAAAATAAGAAAATTAACTAATTTCTCTGTCCTTGTGGATTAAAATAAAATGACTCAGTTTTCTTACAAAAATCATAGATTTACTTCAGAGGAATGTATATGGTTTGTCTTGGAAAATGAAGTTTTTTTTCATGAGTTGGCTATGAAATAATTACTTATAAGCTTTTAGATAATTGAGATACTTAATTACTATAAAAATCTGAGCACTTTTGCCATGAACTAAATGTTTAATTAAAGACTAAAAAATATTATTCAGATAGATTTACTGTTGGCTAAAATGTGAAAACTAAAATATTTTGCTTGTTATAGATCTTTTGTGTTAGAAAAAAACAAGTTTATTTTCTTATTCATTGTTTCAAAACTTATATTTGACAATTTAAAAGCCTTAGACATTTGCTATTTTATGATATAAATAGATGATTATAGATATTTATTGAAATTTGTAATACCAAAACAGTGAATTATTTGTATATATTATCTCATTTAATTACTGAAAGGCATGTCTTACTTTATTAAACTTTCTGTTTATAAATGTTAAATTCTGTAATAATGAGGGTGCATTTTACACAGACACACATGTGCACACACACAAACACACACACATGATGCATAGAACACAGAAAAAATTACTGTATGAATTGAAATATGTTTTCCTATTCTCTGTTCTGTGGAAAGAATTCATGACTACAGGACAGGACTATCTTTTGTTCTACCCAGCAGTAACGCTGCTGTTCTATCTGTGATAGACAGAGAATGATTTCTGGAAGAATACCGTTAGTGTTACTTCAATAATGGTAGCTGTGTATATCAGAGATGGTAAATGGGGCCTTTGAAAATAAATTTTCCTGGCTGGGCAGTGATGTTGCATGCCTTTAATCCCAGCATTCAGAGGCAGAGTTGGATCTCTGTGAGTTTGAGGCCAGCCTGGCCTACAGAGCTAGTCTAGGATTTCCTGAGGGAAAAATCACCAAGCCCTGTGTCCTGTGCCCTATTTCCTCTTCCCTGTTTTCCACATGTCCCTGTGTTCCCAGCTCAAAGAGAAATGTGGTGCTGGACCTCATTTTAGGACTAGGTTTGCAAACTGGTACATTCAGGCTAAATTTTCCTGGTTCTCTGTGTAAATAAAGTTTATTGAATTCTCAATATATTTAGTGTCTAGTTATATACAATGCTTATCTCCAAAAACTGTGCTTTATAGCTTTCCCTCAGCTCCCCAAAGGCAGAAGGGCGCCTGGTTTTCAAGGCAGATTAAAATGGGAGCCAGAGCTGGTGAAAAGACTCAGCCATTAGCAGCACTTGCTTCTCTTTCAGGGTACCTAATTCTGGCTCCCAGCATCTACATCAGCTTACAACTGCTTATCATCCCAGCTCCAGGGAATTCAGCATCCTCCTCTGGCCTCCACTGGCATGCTCACACATGTGTATGTAGATAGTCAAACACTCATAAGCAAACAGCAAAATAAATCTTAAAAATAATAAAATGGGAAATAAAGCTTGTTAACACCTATCTATTCCATATGTACATGGGAGACATCCAAAGAATGAATTCTAGTTTATAGAACATCTTCCAGGAGTGGGGAGCAATTTAGAGAAATGATGGCACAAGGGAAAGAGCTTTGATTTTCTGAAGGCAATGAAATATGGAGGAAGAAGAGAGCATAGCAGATAAATAGTAAATTTTTATCTTATTTAGTAAAGCTTATTAATGTGCAATGAAGGTTTAAGAGGCTCATAGCCATGTTTTGCTGTTGTCACAGATTAATAGGATGTCAAGATACTGTAAATCCATGTCTTGGTTTTTTAGGTAAATGGAGAAGGCAGAAGCTTTCCTGAATTTTCTCCTTAATTATCTTCAATGTTATATTTTGAGATTTCAAATATTGGCATCCTACCTACAATAACATCTTTGAATATCTTTCATCAAAAAATTTACTGTATGAATTGTAACAGGGACATGCCAGATGCCTTATATGAGAAAGGCAGTTTGCAAAGATCAGATTTCTGTAAGTTATGGTGATTCTAACAATTGTTTCAAAGACTCTCTTGGACAATTAGGTGTGTTGATGAAAAATATCAGACCCAATTCAGACACGAGGGAAGAAGGGAGGATTATGAAGAATCTGTGAGAAGTAGCTACCAGTCAATATTAGTGGATTTTATCACCTTCCAAATAATATCAACCTGGATTTCAGAATATAACTTTTAAATGGGAATGGAATCATTTAAGATATAATTAATTAAGGATGTTTTTAATAATGTTCTCTTGGATTTAGAAAGGGCCATAAAAGCAGTGATTTGTGTCTTCATAAAGAGAGAAGAGTACATATAAACACAAAGAAGTAGGAAGACAAAAGAGACTACATGAAGCAGAAAATCTTTAAGATCCCATCCCACTTGGGCGTGGTCTCTTTGGCTTGAAAAAGCAGCTGAGAGCTCCTGCAGCATAGCAAGTCTTACAAAAGAAAACATTTAATGTAGGTGTTATCTTATAGTTTCAGAGGTTTAGTCCATTTTCATCATGGCGGGGATCATGGTGGCATGCAGGTAGACATGGTGCTGGAGGAGTAGCTGAGAGTCCTATATCCTGCAGGTGGCAGAAAGCTGACTGAGACACTGTGTGGTATCCTGAGTATAGGAAACTTCAAAGTTGTCATTCACAGTGACACTTTATCCAACAAGACCATACCTACTCCAACAAAACCATATTTTCTAATAGTGCTACTCCCTATGAGATTATGGGGGGCAATTACATACAGACTATCACATCAATCTTGAGTCTTTAGATTATCAGGAAGTTTTCTTACAATTTTTTGTCTCATATAAGTAATTAACGAGTCTGGAAATGCAAGTTTTCTCAAGTAAATGCTAAAAAGCAGAGGATATGGTCACCCAGGGTGGGGAAGAGATCAGAGATAGAGGCAAAAACATGTCTGCTCAAAGTTGAGTTAAGCAGATGCAGATCTGTAGGTCATCTTGATGAATATAAAATGGGAGGTGAGACAGCCTACAGGAATGTTGCTAAACACTAGCAAAGGTCTTGTGCCACCATGAGGAAAGGTCTTGTGCCACCATGAGGAAAGGTCTTTAAAGGGAGAGAGGCCCTTATGTTTAGAATCAGAACAGAACCCTGTTAGAAAAGCAGATTAACAAGAGGAAAACAAAGATGTTTCTAAACGTTGATTTTGATTTCTGGTCACTTGGCCTCATAGAAAATCATTTCTACATTTTTAAACCACCTGGTTTGTGATCATTTCTTATGACAATATCACAAAGAAAACATTAAAGGCCACAGACACCTTTACCCTTATACTTAGATTCTGTAAATTATTGATAAGGATTTCACACTGAGAATAACATGGCACAATGGAAGTGAGACAATAAAAATGGTTTCAGTAATAATTTTAAGATAAAAATACAACCATTATAATTGCTTTTCTCCTTTACTTAACCAACCAGCTTCAGACATCGACAAATTCCATCTCTATCAACAGGATTTTGAGACAGAACATTGCTACTTGTAAACAAAACCATCTTAAATTGATGCTCTGCCCTGCTAAGTGTCTAGGAGCAGAAGGATATATTTTACAGACTGAACAATACTCTCTGGAGTAGTTCAAATCTGAGGCTTTCCCACTTTCTTCTTTTTTTTAATTCTTCTTTTAAAATTTTTTATTTTTCCATTCAAAAATTGACTCTTCCTCCCCTTCTTCCATTCCCCTCCCGCTCTCCCACTAACCCTCCTCCCTCCTCCTCCATCCTTAAGAGAGGGCAGGGTACCCTGCCCTGTGGGAAGTCCAAGGTCTTCCCCCCTCCATCCCGGCCTAGGAAGGTGTGCATCCAAGTAAACTAGGGTTCCAAAAAGCCAATACATGCAAAAGAGACAGGTCCCAGTGCTATTATCGATGGCTTCTCAGTCAGTCCCCATTGGCAGCCACATTCAGAGTCCGGTTTGATCACATTCTCATTCAGTCCCGGTCCAGCTGGATTTGGTGAGCTTCCATTAGATCAGGCACACTGTCTCAGTGGGTGGACCAACCCCTCGTGGTCCTGACTTCCTTGCTCATCTTCTCCCTCTTTCTGCTCTTCAACTGGACCTTGGGAGCTCAGTCCATTGCTTTGATGTGGCTGTGGGTCTCTGTCTCTATCTCCATTCATCGGACAAAATTTTTATGGTTATATTCAAGATATTCATCAGTGTGACTATGGGACAAGGCCAGTTCAGGCACCATCTCCTCTGCTGCCCAAGGACCTAGCTGGGGACATCCCCGTGGACACCTGGGATCCCCTCTAGAGCCAAGTCTGTTACCCACCCTAAAATGGCTCCCTTAATGTAGATATGTTTGTCCCTGCTCCAATATCTGTCCTTCCTCCATCTCCACCCTCCCACTCCCCCAAGCTCTCCCCATTCCTTTCTTTCTCCTTC
>PVIU01016581.1:0-13869 GCA_004026605.1 Ondatra zibethicus | reverse complement strand
GTCCACTAATGAGTGAGTATGTACCATATTCATCTTTTTGGGTCTGGGTTATCTCACTCAGGATAGTGTTTTCTATTTCCATCCATTTGCATGCAAAATTCAAGATGTCATTGTGTTTTACCGCTGAGTAGTATTCTAATGTGTATACGTTCCACACTTTCTTGATCCATTCTTCCATTGAGGGGAATCTAAATTGTTTCCAGGTTGTGGCTATTACAAATAATGCTGCTATGAACATAGTTGAATAAATGCTTTTGTAGTATGATGGGGCATCTATTGGGTATATTCCCAAGAGTGGTATTGCTGGATCCTGAGGTAGGTTGATTCCCAATTTCCTGAGAAACCACCACACTGATTTCCAAAGTGGTTGCACAAGTTTGCATTCCCACCAGCAATATATGAGTGTTCCCCTTTCTCCACATCGTTTCCAGCATAGGCTATCCTTGATGTTTTTGATTTTAGCCATTCTGACAGGTATAATATGGTATCTCAACGTTGTTTTGATTTGCATTTCCCTGATCACTAAGGAAGTTGAACATAACCTTAAGTATCTTTTGGCCATTTGAACTTCTTCTGTTGAGAATTCTCTGTTCAGATCATTACCCCAATTTTAATTGGGTTATTTAGAATTTTAATGTCTAGTTTCTTGAGTTCTTTATATATTTTGGAGATCAGACCTTTGTCTGATGTGGGGTTGCACTTCCGGAGGCAACACCATCCCTGATTTCAAACTCTATTACAGAGCTACAGTCATGAAAACAGCTTGGTATTGGCATAAAAACAGAGATATTGACCAATGGAATCAAATCGAAGACCCAATATTAACTCACAAACCTATGAACACCTCATATTTGACAAAGAAGCTAAAATTATGCAATGGAAGAAAGAAAGCATCTTTAACAAAAGGTGCTGGCATAACTGGATGTCAACCTGTAGAAGAATGAAAATAGATCCATATCTATCACCATGCACAAAACTCAAGTCCAAATGGATTAAAGACCTCAACATAAAGCCAGTCACATTGAACCTCATAGAAGAGAAAGTGGGAAATAAACTTTAACACATTGGCACAATAGACCACTTCCCAAATATAACCCCAGTAGCACAGACAATAAGAGCAACAATGAACAAATGGGACCTCCTGAAACTGAGAAGCTTCTGTAAAGCAAAGGACACAGTCATTAAGAAAAAAAGGCATCCTACTGAATGGGAGATTTTCACCAACCCCACATCAGACAAAGGCTTTCCCACTTTCTTACAGTTACATTGTGCCTTTAGAGTTGTGTCACGTCAAGCCATCTGAATGAATACGATGTAGACTTTTGGGAAGTCACTAACTTACTTGAGAGGTTAACTTCTCGGTGATTCATTGTCCATCATTTTTTCTGACCTCCTACCCTTGTGACTATCCTGTCAAATCTATAGGATTGTATTAATAGACCATGCGCATCCCCCAATACAGAAGCTAAGCGTGCTCTTAGACATCTGGAAACCTATCACAGAGATTTCTCCAGGATACTAATCTGCCTATTGATTTCCACCAAAGGATATGAAAAATGCCTCAGTTTGTCTCTATTTTTTTTCCTGAATAACACAGTGTTTATAAACTGTTACCATATGGGAAAATCTGTTTCCATTCTGTGTTCCCCATCAAGTGCCACATGTCCTTGGCCTCAAATTAAACTAGTACTTATTCACGTTGAGGAAAATGCTGTTTGTGTCAACATAGTTAGGGTAAAATACATAATGAATTAGTGACAGTATTATCACAATTACAAAGCAAGTGGAGATCTTAATTTTTATAAAATAAAGCACAATTATAGAGAAATTATATAATGCTCATTTTAGACATAAAAGCTGCAAAAAAAGAAAATAAAGAGGTGATAGGCATAAAAATTGGTAAAGTAAGCATCTAGCCCTAAACTAAACTACACTTGTGTATATATATGTATGAAGACACACACACATTCATTTCATATTTAATATGAATAAAATGTCAGTGTTTTATAATGGGGAATGAATGTTTTATTTTAATTAATGTATTTTTCTCACAATTAATTATAATGACAGTTTAACGGATACATATATACATATACATATACATATATGTGTGTGTAATTTCAGCTACATCACTATGATCAAGGAACATCACCGAAGAGTGAGTGGAAAGAATGTGAAAAAGCTTCAGATGTGAAGGATTGCTGTGAATTACTGTCTTCTGGACAAGTATGTCTGTGTTTGCATTCATAAACACATAGCAGTCGTGGATGTCTGTGAAAGAGCCTCACAAGGCTGGGTCCATCAGCAGTCCATCAAGAAGGGATGAGTACCTCATTAGGCCCTACCTTCTCTTGGAGTTAGCCCCTGGCATGTTGCCCCTGTTCGCCAATGCTTATCGTGGTATTTCTGATTAAATGCAGTGGACCACCAAAAGAACAAGAAAAGGGAATTGAAAATAGAAAGAAAAATTGTGAAGGAGGAGTTTATTTGGAGGGGAAGGGAATAAGAGAGGATAATAGATTAATGCAATCACATATATATGTAATGTATATAATGTTAATGATATGTAATGTAATATCACGTAAATATGTGTGTGTTTATTAAAATTGTGGGATGCTAATTCCAAAGAGACAATGAAGTCTAGCATCATAAAAATTCATTCAAAGCTAAGGCATGGTGGTGTAAGCCTTTAATCCTAGCACTCAGGAGACTAGAAGTAGGAGGATCTCTGTGAGTTTGAGGCTGGCCTGGCTACTAAGCAAGCTCTAGGACAGCCAGGATCACATAGAAAGACACTTTCTGAAAAAATATCCAAAATATTATCTTTCTATTTTAATGATGAATATATATTTATGATAGAAAAGATAATTTTCCATAGATTTAGATTTTGATTATGCATTATATTTTATTTTGAGGTGACTAAGCCTGCATGTAAACATAGGCCTGAAAATGAATACTTGACCAGAAATGTGTTTATTTTCTACTGAAATTTGGAATCTCTCAAAATACACATGCATAATTAGTTAAGTTATATACAGCAGAACTAATTAAAAGCGAAGCATAGATTTAAATACAAAGTTAAAGCCAAAGGAAAGCACAGATCACCAATCATGTTTCCATCATAGCAGTAGTTGATTTTTCCTTTTCTAAATTTATCATAGATAGCATTAATCAGAAAATAAAAGAACAGTTAAATTTATGTATCAAAACGACAATATCTGGTTGTTAAAAACCCAACAGACACACAAGTAAGATATAGTTGGGATGGAGTATTCATGATACACTTATTTAGTGAAAGATTGTTATCTAGTACATACATAAACACACACTCAGACACATACATGCAAAAACACACATACACATACAGCTATACATGTATGATAAAAAAGTCAAATTATCATGCCAGGCAATGATGGCACATACCTTTAATCCCAGCATTCTGGAGGCAGAGGCAGGTGGATCTTTGTGAGTTCGAGGCCATCCTGGTTCTAGGACTACCAGGGCTGTTACACAGAGAAACCATCTCAAACAACCCAACAAACAAAAGTCAAATTATCCAATTAAAGGAGGCAAATTACTTAAACAAAATCTTCATAGTAAAAGATACACAAAATGTCAAAAGCACATGAAAATGATTTCTGTGTCTTTAGTCATCAACTGTAAAGTGTAACTACCAAATAATGCCAGTTTTTCTGCCACAGCAAAATTCTGAACTCCAAAATATTCAAAAGACTGGAAGTAATAAATGTAGGGGAGATTCTGGACTCTTGGTTCTGTTCCTGGTACAATGCAAAGAATTTAATAGGAATATACAATGTTGTAGCTCTATTAGTCTCTATTGGTTTTGTTAAAATGCTATCTTCCTTCTGAAAATTTACTGGGTCTTAATATTTTGTTCTTTCATTTGCTTAAAAAGATTTGCCCTGAGCTAGACTAGTTCTCCATTGAATTCTGCAGGTTGTTAATCTGAAGCAAACGTATCCATGTAATATCCAGAGTGTTAGACAGCTGTCATTCCCACTCCTTTTCTTCTTCTATCCCAGGTTTAGTGGTTTTGTTAATATCTAGGTAACAGAGGTAGACATGAAATGTTGCAACTTTTAGAGAACTTTTCTCTGATATGTACGGAAACACATACATCTATAGTACCTTATTGCTTTCATAAGAAGTCCATCCAAATCCAATTAATTTTAAAATTACATGCATTTCTTGCTTTGTGAGAGACATAAACTTATAAATATATTTTAATTATATTTACCTGCACTAAGTGAAATACAGGAAGTTGAGCTGTAGCTAGGTAGTTCATTGTAAGAAATTATGCAGTAAGGGTAAAGGGCAAGAAGTTACTTGAGGGAAACTTAATTTTTTTATAATGTTGGATATGTAATATCAGTTCCTCATTTATGTTTTTATAATTTTATAGAAAACACACAAAGTCAATTACTACTATCAAAATGTAAAATCACCTCTTATATTATTTAATACACCAATATACACATAATTTTATACTTATATAAATTTTTACCAACTCAAATTATTTCTTAAAGTTAAATCTTAGAGTCTCCATAAATCCATCTTCTATAAAGATATAAAATACATCATTGATTATACTTTTGCCCTAATGTGTAATGTTGAGGAGGTGGCTCAGTTGACAAAACATTTACTCACATTAACATGAAAACTGGTTGTTGGAAGCCACATAGATAGAGTCATACTGTAGAGTTGTGGTAATTCACATCTGTAATGCCAATGAACCTAAAGCAAGATGGGAAGTGAAGATGGCAGAATCCCCAGAAATCCCAGGACCATCTAGTTTGTCACATGCAGTGATGTAAACATATCCAACATCAAACAAAGAGAATGGTGTGGCCCAACATCCTGTTTATTCTCTAATCTCATTTAGACTGTGGCACACACACACTCACACACACACACACACACACACACATATAGTTCAAATAATGTAAATATTTACAGGAAGCCTTGATATCACAATAGAAATGTTATACAACAGTTAATACTTCACATTTAACTATTCAATATTAACCAGAAAGAAATAATATCATGACTGTTGTATAGCAATTCCTCTCAGATAAAATCTTCCATTGGAGGCAATCTCACTAAGGCACAGGATGTTCTAAAGTTTATACCTTTAGAAGCTAAAGCAAAACAGTTTATCCTATGGGGGAGCTCATTAAGTTCACGAAGTAAGCAATGTGAAGAGCTAAGAAATTCCCTGAAGCTGAACAGATTCACTAGACCCATTCCTTCCCAAGTATATGTAAGCAGTAATGACTCCTGACAGACTCTCTCAAAGCTGCACAACCGAGGTAAAAGTCAGGGCAGATAAGCTACTTGGAAGAAATAAAGATCAGATGAGCTGCCTCACAGAAATATAGACTTGACAAGCTTCCTGGAAGAGTTTTTACCAACTGAACTACTTGGAAATGACACTCCCCAACCATTTGAGCTATCTGCTGTCTGTGCAGTGTGCTCCAGGTGTCCATCTTACATGAGCTGTCACTCATGTTGGAGTCTGCTTTTACTGATGAAGATGTATATGAGTCATTTTTACTCTTATAAGTAACCCCTTGCCCAAAATTCCTGTAAGTAACCCTAATAAAACTCATTGTTTTTCAAAGTTGAACTTTGGTGATTATTTACTAGGGGTGAGTAGTAATTTGTTCATGTCTCCTCAAGAACACTGTCACACAACAAGGACAAATAGGATTAACATCATCTGACAATATTTCTATTTGCATATACAGTATCAAAATATTAAAGCTGAGTTTTAATAGATACCTTCCTTAAAAAAATATTGTCTTCTCATAGACAAAGACTGTACTATAGAAAAGAAGTCTAGGACTTTACAAGTTTCATTTTATTTTGATTTTTAAAATTCAAACTTTACTTCCTTGGAGGCAGAGATTAGAAGGTTGGCTTGTAGCTAATAACCAGGTGTTAGCTATTCACTACTTTTGTTTCTGCCAAAATTGCTGTGCAGTTTTAGAAAAGATTTGTTTTAGGGAAAGAACCTACAAATTACATCACAGGAAAGAATACACACACACACACACACACACACACACAAATCTACCTTTTCAAACTCAAAGGTCTTGAAGAATGTTTTGGTAATATAACTTTCTTTTGCACTATTGCACCTGGGTCTGGAATTTTTGGGCTTGTTTCTCTAGATTTATTTTAGAGTACAATATAGACTTGGCTAAGATTAAGACACATACTGTCAATTTTTAACATCATTTTAATTGAAGATATTTGTGTAGTGCATAAAAATCTAAATGCTTTCTTTCTTTAAAATTTCTTATTTTTTATAGTTTAATAGCAAAAAATAGTCCAACTGTAGATGTTCAAATCTTAGGTACTCTTTATTTACCATTATTAGAAAACAAAAGTATTTCTTTTGTGGGATACTGTGACAAATCAATTATTAGAAACAGCAATTGAAATTTCAGTCCTTGGAAGTCTGACTTTCATCCCTGCAGGCTTTATATGTGAAGTAGAGTCAGCAATTAGCATGTCACAATAAATAGCCTTCCAGCAACACTGAACAATTAAGAAGTGGGCATCTAAATATCATATTCAAACACTGATAATACTATGAATTTAAATTTTTGGCTAATAATTCATGGAATATATAGACTATTTATTATTTAATATTTATATATAATATTTAATATTTATATATAATATTTAATATTTATATATAAACAATTAATAATTATTCATAAAAATTATTCTAGAAATTTTGGGAGGAATATTAGCATACTATAACTCCTAACACTCAACATTTGTATTTTACTCTCATACAATTTGTATCTACACCTGACTTAGAAATTGGGATGTAATTGTCATTTTTTACCAAAAAGCTGATCCCATCAAAGAAGGGGACTTTTGTGAAAGACATTTTCTTCACCAAGCAGCAAAGCCTCAAAGTGGTAGTTACTTCTGTTGATATTGTGCTTTTTAATACTTATACAACAACGTCAGTGACATGGCTTAACCTGAAGTGGTTATACCTGTTAACGCATATACCTGTTAACAGCTGAAGACCAAGTTCAACTAATGTCTGAAATTCCAGCTGAAATTAATAATAAAACTTAAGAAATCACTCATCCAAGAGAGAATGCTACAGCTGAATGAAAAACATATGCTAGTTTAGAACTGAACTGGAGCTGGAATACACATTAAAACGTTTTATACATCTCTATTATCTTACCTGCAGCCTTTCTTGACCTGATATGTGCATTTGGTTTTCCTATATTGCTTTAATGAGAATACATCATATTGCGTTAGCATACTTTTGAAGCCACTATGGAATCTTCTCTTTGTTCTAAAACAAAATTTTGTACAGGTGGCTAGACTATTCAATTCGGAAAGAGCAATGTGATATTGAAAGTAACGTGTATAAAACTGAATTATCTACACTTTCTAGTCCTGTAAATAGTTATGCTTCTGAGGCATTTCCCTACCAGGGACAAAAACATTATTTTTGTCACATAATTTTGAGTCACTCTTTGCCAATCCTCTCCCATGTTCTTCATACCCACTTAGTCACAAGGCCAATCCATTATCTCATGCTCATGTTATATTAACATGTATGGAAATTGCTTACAAAAGAAATAAAATTCTGCTGAATTTAGTAAACTAAGTAATCAATCATTAATTTCTTTCTAAAATTGGTTCTGAAGAATGTTAGTAGAACCAAGGCAACTATTTTATAGGGTATTAATTCCCTACTATGTATTTTGACCATATTCAGCAGAAAATACACATCTGCACATAAGACATACATGTGTAAATGTGAACATATGCCCATATTGTGCACCACAGATGCACAAGGACTCCTTACTGGACAAATAATAAATCTAGGAATGTTTATAGTCATGTATTCAATAGATGTGAGATTACGTATGCTCTAGGCATTGTGTTGAAGTTAGAAATATAAAAATTAATGTATGTATATATATGCATTGGTACATTATTCTATCATTTTAGAACTTATTCCCTCCTTGAACTACAATATTAAACAAAACCAAAAGGATCAAAAAATTGATAGATTTCATGTATTAGCCCAGCCTTTGAATAAAGCCACAGTGGAGGAAGCACAATTATATAGAGGATGGAGAAGACAGTGTGGAAGAAACAAGAAAGATAATACTTTAAAGTAAGATGGAATCAAAAGAATGAATAAAAGCATTTGGCTTAAGATAGGAAGGATGCCCAATGTCATTTTTTATAAATATGGGATTGGTATTCTAGAAACAAAATGGAAAATTTTAAAGAAAAAAGTAACCCTTGTGCTTGATAGTTGTATGAAGGTGTGTGTGTGTATGTGTGTGTGTGCTTGTGTGTGTATAGCAGAGGAGAGTTGTTGTACATATACATGCAGGAGCTGCTGTGACAAATGGAAAAAAATAAACACTAGAGTCTTATTTCCTCAAACTCTACACTCAAGATATCCACAATGAAGGTTGTATCATGATGGATTCCTTTCTAAGAGCATGCTCCTTTGTTTGAGGGTGGTCATATTATCTCTGTGCTTTCAAGTTGTTTTTCTCCCATGAATATCTGTGTTGTCATCTCTTCTAATGCAGATACTAAGATTATAGATTATATAAGATTATAAAGTCCACCTATGCATGGACCTCCTATTACACTACTTGCTTTACTAATGACCACATCATCAAATACAGTCCACATCTGGGAGTTAACACAGAAACTGTATTTGTATCTTGTGTATATAAGTGTGACTACATGTTCTCATGTGGGTTCTATGTGCATGTATCCAAAAAGGGCTAGGTGGATTTTTGTGTGTGCTCACATATGCCTGTGCATGTTGGGGGAAAAGTGGGGGTGAGAGAGAGGGTTGTGGGGAAAAAGATGGTTTTTGCAGGTATATACATGTGTATATGGATGCATAAACACATCTATACACACCTAAATAGGGAATGGATAAAGCTCTGAGGGAATACACATGCAAAGTATCTATTATATGACTCTGAATTTTATATTATAAAGGAACTCTTAGTGAATTTTACATGATACTTTGGAAAGAATTCAGATTTTTTACATATAACATATTACTAAGCATTTGATATGTCATTTTAACTATGACAGTTATGTTCTGTAGTGGAAGGAGAAAGTGGGAGAATGGTGCCTCCACACTGAGTTTGTCAGGGAGGTGCAGAAATTCTTCACTGTGGTCTTCCACACTATGCAAGGTTGTCATCAATATAGGTGAAAAGTGTCCTGACATTCAAGGGATTGTAATGAATTCGTCAGCGAGGGCTTTTGAGGGACACGGCAGCATGTCGCCTATGACAGCTGATATGAAATAGCTGATGTCAAATTTGAGATCATAAACTTGTATGCATAGTCAGGCAGGGCACATGGGCTTTTTGCTCCAGCAAGTTTCAAGAAAAGAGACCCTGAGAGGGAGAGTTCATCAAGACTGGGTTTGTGAGGAGAAAAAGTATAAGGCAAGAGAAATGAGGTCATGAGGGTATTTATAAAGAAGTAATAAAAATGGGTTATGGGATTTCTACTAGAAAAAGAAAATTGAAGCCAAGATGAATTGGGAATTAACTTTCCAATCTCTCCACATCTATTGTAGTTTTCTGCCAAGATTTTCTGAAATTATATTTGTTGAAGGATTGGTTATGTACATCAAGATTCCTTTTTTCTGAGTTTTTCAGGACTTACTTGTCTTTGTCTCTGTGACATACCCTAGATTTCACTTTACAGTATTGGATTTTGGAGTATGATATTGCTATGTTTTCCCTCTGTTATCAAAGTAGTCTTCACAGGGTCACACACACACACACACACACACACACACACACACACACACACACACACACACTAACTAAAATCATTAGTTATATAAATTGAGTTTTCGAGGAAAACTCATAGGGTCATTGTCCCAAAAGGTTCCAAGACCTGATAGCTGTTAGTCACTTTTCTCCTCATATTAAAATAAACTGATAAAAGCAAGATAAGGAAGGTTTTATTTTGGCTGCAGTTCAAAGGAATACGGTCCATTGTTGTAGGGGAGATATTAGGGTGGGAGTAGGAAATGGTTGGTTTTATTTCATCCAGTTAGGAGGCAAAGGATGATAGATGTTTGTGCTCAACTGCTCAGCTCATTTTCCCCCTTTTATACCAACTAAAGAGATGTGTTATGATGAATAAGAGAGAATAGAAATCTAATCAATTTTTGCATTGATTGAAGGGACAGATAAAATTGATATACATTTGAGTTTATCTTTGGATTATGAGCTCCAACTTTAGAAATTAAAGAAAAATCTGGGCTAGGAGATATAGTACATAACACATGCGCGCGCGCACACACACACACATGCACAGACACACAATTAAGTAGTCCTCTTAAAGAATTTTTCGACTGATCATTGCTTCAACTTTGGTTCTATCAAGTGCTCCTAAGAAGTCTTCGCTGACTCAACTGTATGTGTCAGGCCTTGTTGACCTGCCATGGGAGGCCTTGCCCTTTCTGAGGAGTGAATGGGAGTGGGTTGGGGAAAGGTGGAGGAAAGGTATGGAGGAGGGGACAGATCGGGTACTATGGTTGGTATGTAAAATGAAAAATAAATAAATATTAAAGAAGAAGTCTTTGCATTTTTTAAAAGCAATTTCTCAGTGCTTTTTATAATTGTATATGATGTAACAAAGACAATATAAAGGAATGTAAAAAATTATTGTGCTCATGGTGTATTTTAATAATTTCTTAAATTTGACAGTAATATTTTATGTCCTAATTACTTTATTTTTGTTTTTGTGGTCATTATGAAACTAGTGAATGTAATTAATTTAGCAAAGATAAGAGGGTAACAAATTATAACTGAAATTTGCATGCATTCACCTGTTTTATGCATCTCTGTTTGAAACAATCCCTGTAGTCCACTGCTCTTTCACAGCGCACAGGAGCACATGCACACACGCACGTGCACACACAAACACACACAGGCACACACATACACCCCTACCCTAAGACAATATAAAGGTAAAACCATCTATATCTTTATGTGGCATTCCTTCTCTATTTCTGTGTTCTGTACACATAAATATGATGTGTCTTACTTCTAGAAATAATTCATTCCTTTAAAGAAACCTGCATAAAAAGTTAATATTTCCCTTGCTTGCATGTTTGTTTGTTTTTTTTACCATCTGAGTACAAAATGACTTTCCTTGTTCATATATCAACCTAGGGCAATTTATTTTGGAAATCTTTGATTAAGACCTTCCCATTAATCATAGATTTCTTTATGATGACTGATGGCATATTACAGAATAGGCATTATGCTTAATTTATGATATAAGTAATAACTTTTACATGTAGAAGTATGCAATGAAACTCCTATAATATTTGAATTCTTTCTCCCCACAAACACATTTCTGAGGATCTCCATCATGACCTGTGTACTCAATCAATCTGGGCTTCAATTATTCCTTCTTTTCTCTGTGTCATGCACTTAATTTTCCCTGCAGTCTATTTATTAGCTTAGAATTTTCAGCACATTCTTGGAAATTTTTCTGCTTGTTGTTGCTCAAGGGGAGCCTCTCAAGGACATTTTCTGTTTAAAATTAACACAAATTCCACTGCCCTATGATGGTAGTTGAACCTCGCTTCCTCTTTATGCAGCATACAAAAGACCTTGCTATTTGTCACACGCTGAATTGCTTTTCTATTATTTTGCCTTGTTGTTTTACTTTTTTCTACTTTTCCCCCTAGATTGTCTGAATAGTTTTCATGTGGTAAAATCAATGGCAACATTTTCCTAAAAGGCTGAATAAAATACGATGCTTCTTTTAAACACCATGCTTAATTTTGCCCCATCTCTCCTGCCCCATCTGTCTTCACCATGTGATCTACACTCTTTAATAATTTCTATTAGAATGTTTCATTCAAAGTGATAGCTATACAATTGTTGGCATTGACAACATGACAGCAAATCCTTCAGGAAGATAGGCAGTCAGGGAGTAAAGCAGGGTGGAATGCTGCCAACCTGGTCTGAAAGGCAAACCCAGAAACTGTTCAGAAACTGCTCTCAGAGAGATACTTACTTTTTCCTTCCTTCCTTCCTTCCTTCCTTCCTTCCTTCCTTCCTTCCTTCCTTCCTTCCTTCCTTCCTTCCCTCCTTCCTTTCTTTTTGGAGACAGGTTTTCTCTGTGTTACAGCCCTGGCTGTCCTGGAACTCACTCTTTAGACCAGCCAAGCCTTGAACTCTTATACTTTTTAAAAGCTTGTCTTTCCTTCTGTCCATGGGAGCAATTCGCTTGTTGATTAACCCAAATTCACTGATGAAGAACTATGATCACCTTTGCAAAACTGCTTCACAGTGGTGCTTAGATTACTGTCTGTGGAATGACTGAGCGAAGGGCTCTTTGCTGCAAATTCACTCAGGGTCCACTTTTGTCATTCAACTGAGCTTTAAGAATGTCTCTTAGATTCTAACCTTGTAGATGTAGGTTTAGAAAAGGTGTTCTGGGGCTTGTAGTTCAACTGTATATGTCTACACATCAAAAACCTAACACAACTAGAATTTAAAGTAACCAAATTCAATCTTGCTCTCCACAACCAAGTGTGGTAGATTTTGAGTTGTATACCTGTCAGAGATCTATTTAAAGTCACCAAATTCAATCTTGCTCTCCACAACCAAGTGTGGTAGATTTTGAGTTGTATACCTGTCAGAGATCTAGAAGTAGTTTCTATCACTATTTACTTGAGACAAAAACATTGACCTTGACAGACCCTGGCTTTGCCTGCTTTGTTTAACACCTATTTTCTTGTTGATTCTTCCCTTAAGCAGCATGCAAAAACAAGAGTGTGAAGAATTTCATTACTGAGGTCCTGTCCAGGATAATGCATTCTTGCCAGGGTACCCAGATTTGGTAGAAACATGTTGCTGTTTGTTTGGATTATTTATTTGGTGACGTACCAGTTGCAGAAGAGCTTGCGCATAACTGAAACTCATTCTTCTGTTTCCCAATTGATGGATGAGAAACTGAGGTTTTGTGATTTAAAAGAACTAAATAATCATCAGTCAATCAACGTTTTGTACAAATGTCTATTTTATGTTGAGCACATTTCTCCTAATGCCCACTCGTCTTCCTTTTAACTCATTTTTCTTCAGCTTTTATCTTGTTTTGCCCTGCTAAACATGTGTATTACTCAGTCTGAACATCCCCACAGTTGCCCGCTACAGTTTTGTCTTTGGTGTTTTCTGGAATCTTGTTTTTGCACATGGTTTCCTGAACAGAAGCTCTGAGGAGGTGTAGAAGGCCTGTACCCTTGTATTTACCTTAGTCACTAGGAATGCTCTCTCTGCCTGACAAAATTTGCCTCCCTATTTGGGAAAACCGACCTACATAGGCAGCCAGGCCCCTTTAGTAGTCATGCCTAGTTTTGGCTTTGCGGAGGACACTTTACCTGGTTTCTTCCTTTTGTTTAGCTTTTATTCATAGGTACTCAGAGTATATCTATGTGCAATCACCATTTACCGTTTTTACCAAACCGTACCTTGGGAGTTTCTGAAGCACTATCTTATGCAAAGCCTTTTCCTGTGAAGGCAAACTAGACTCTTGAGTTTTCTTTTTTTTTTTTTTTTTTTTTGCTTGCAAGTATTTTATTGATTTTTTTTCCATACATTGTTTTCTTTTATTTTTTCCATTCAAGAACATAATTAAAGATAAAAAAAAAATTTTTTTTTCCTTTCTTCCCCTTCTCCCGGTCCCCTCCCACTACCCCCCACCCCTCCTCCCTCCCCCTTCTTCCTTGAAAGAGGGCATGGTGCCCTGCCCTGTTGGAAGTCCAAGGCCCACCCCCATCCC
>PVIU01016580.1:0-44645 GCA_004026605.1 Ondatra zibethicus | reverse complement strand
CTAGACAATCCCAGTTTTAAAGCCAACCATTCCAAATGGCCCTTACCCCAGAAGCCTACCTACCTCCGGGGACCACTCTGCTCCTTCTCCCCTTGTGCCACCTGTTGATCTACTTATGTTCCAGTATTGTGCCTCAAACCAGCAAGCAGCTGTTGGTGTCTGGTAGGACAGTATGATAGGACCCTCATTTCTCCCTCTTTCTGGAATTGTCTGGATTTTTCAATGTGAAATTTTGAATCAGATAACAGTTCAAAACCATATACTAGCTCTTTATTGGAATTTCATTATTTTCAAATGTTGGTGGAGGGAAGGTGACCCCTCCCCATCACATGATTCAGTGACCTTGGCTCTGGTTTAGTCCTGTTTACAGGTGGAAGGCCTTGAGGTGATGGGGAATTCCTGGATCTGAGGCTAGTTTAGCTGCTCATTACTAGTTTAGCTTCTCACTACAGCAGTAACCATAGGAACCTTCCTGGTTTCCCCTCATCTCCCTCTGAACCAAGGTTCACTCTTACAAACCTCATGTGGACTGTGGATGGAGCTCAAGGGAGAAAGGGACCCGTTACCAACACCCAGGAAAGGAGGTTTGGAGGTGAGGAGAGAGCAGAGAATACCCAGAAGTGAAAGTCAGCAACCTTGGATAAAGATAGAATGAAAGAGGCCAGTGTGGAGGGCTGAGGGTTGTGGGGAGATCTGAGGGCAGGCAGAGGAAGAGAAACTACAAACACAGGCCAAGGCAAGGCATTGAGGAGGAGGAGAAAAAAGAGGGACCTCCTGATGGGAGCCTGCCTCTGGGCCCCAGGGGCAGCAGGGGGAGGACCATGGTGGCTGGGAGGGACAGCGGAGGGGAAGGCAGATTTCTCTGCCGTCCTGCTTTATTTCGCTCACGGCAGACTATAGCCCATTCAGTGGAGGACAATGGCCTCAGTTTCAAAATCACTTTTGACTGGGACAGATGGCGTGCATCTAGAAATGCCCAGAGTACCCATGTTCTTTGTCAGCAGACACCCTCTCAGACCCTGTACACTCCAAGCTCCCTTCGCATCTCAAAGAGGTTGCTGATGCCCTGATTTTTGTTTTAATCAGAAGGGATTAGAACCTGGGCCAAGCTGGGAGACTGAGGGAAAATCAAGAGTGGAAACATCTTGTAGCCCAGCTGAGGAGCAGGGCTGGGGTATATTCCGAAATGTCTCCCTTTCCATGAGAGGCCTGAGTTACCTGACTTAGAGTAAACAGCATGAGGCCAGTCCTGCAGGGACTATAGCTTAGTACACCTGCTTCTGGCCTGGCAACCCCATGTGCAGATTGTCCTAGCTGCTTACATAATGTAGCCCAAGATGGGTACCAGGAAGCCATGCCCAGGACCTTGGTCAGGCAGCAAAGCCCAGCTAGTCTGCGGATTCCAAGATGCTGCGAAGATTTCTGCACCTTTCTGGGGTTCTGTTCTCTCTCCCAGGCTTCTTCCTGCAGCAGGTTCTTCTCAAGTCCCAAGAGAACCTTTCTCTCTACTGCAGAGCACTTTGGTTTCAACTTGACCCTTGTATCTTAGCTCTGTGCCAAGGGAAGAAAGTGACCTTTCCCTCTGTGGAGCATGAACCAATAGAATATACAGCTATTCACCTTCCTTCCTGGAAAGGTTAGAGGGACACAGCAAAGTTCAAGAAAGTTCTGGTATTTGGGGTAAGAGCACTGAGGCAGGAAAGAGGAGGTGTTGCCAGAAGAGCTGAGGTGGTCTAGTGCTGGGGTGCAGGATTTCCTTCAGTGGTCCTGAGTTAGGCCCTTGGGACAGTGGAGTAGGAGGCGCTGGCCTGGAAGCCTCGACTTCAGTCAGGGAGGTGGGTCCTTGGATGTGTTTGCAGCCAGGCAAGTGGTGACCACATGCTGCTTGCTGAGCAGCTGGTGAGTTGCACCCCCTAATTAGAGAGGGCAAGTCCTGTTTGAAGCCTCAAACTGAGGCTCAGGTTCTAATCAGCATTCGAATTCCTGCACATCTGGCAAAATAAAAACAGCTGTGAAGACGGCAGATGGGAAGGACAAGGAGTGTCTGTCCTTGCCTGCCGGAGTCCAGCAGAGACTGAACCCTTCCCATGGCATTTTCTTTGTCCCCTTTCCGTTTAGATGTTTCAAGGACTAGGATGCCTGTAAGCATGTGCTCTGACCTCCCAAAAGACACCCTCCAGAACCCTAAGAATCTCCTTGTACTGTGCTCTGATGGTCATTTCTGATGGGCTTGGTGGCGGGAACCATCCCACAGACTCCAGCCGCAGGATGACCGGAGGTCTAGCTACAAGTCCTTGGTTTGTATGCGAGTCACAAACAAAACCAGAGAACACGACTCACTGCCCCAGAACACTGGTTTCCAGCTACTGATGGGTTTGGCCTCTGTCCCCAGCACTTTGTGGGTCAGCAGAGAAGTGTCCACTTACGTAGGATGTAATTTGAAGAGCTCCAATGTGCCCAGCTTTCCTTTAGCCTGAAATAGAAATCTCGGGGGAAATGTGTTAAGATCATGAGGGCTCCTATCAAAACAAACAGCTGACTAGACAGGGGCAACCCACTTCACACAGTTCATCACTGGTTCTTAAGGCATGGGACAAGGTTCCGAAGTCTCTTCCGGTTTCACTGAGGCCAAACCTGGTGGACAGGCAGTGCCCTGTGCTTGGCTGTGGGGAGTCTGTGAATGCTGAAACCGGCTGGTCCTCCAGCATCTCCCCATTGCTCTTCTAGAATCTGGAGGTGCCTCCCTACTGAGAAGTCTGGTCTGACAAGTTCACAGGAAAGTTTATATTAAATTATTCCCAGTTCAAATCACAAGTCACTGGGTGCCACCCGGATCACCATCTTTAACACCCTAACCAGGCACTTATTCTGACTTTCCTGCCCTATTCATGTCTACTGGGCTTTCACGTAGCACACGATATAATTTTGCCTCATCATTTTCTGTTTCCTGTTGGAAAGTGTGCTCCAGGAGGGCCTGGGAACCAGGCAGGCTTTTCCTGCAGCAGGGGCTAGGCGCATGATGCGGACTTGCAGCACCAGGCACCTTTGCTGTGGAGGCAGTGGAGAGAAACATCTACAGCTCTGATTCGTGGAGAGGGTATGGGAGATGGTCTTGAGCAGTAGGTTCCTGGAGAAATTATGAGTTAGTAAGGACCACTTCCACTGACTTGACCAAGATGGTTCTTGGCCATCTGAGTGTGGATATAAAGTGTGTACAGTGTTTAAGGAAGTAATCTCCCCATTAGCCTCCTGACAGCTCTTACCTGTATGTGTACCATGCTCTATAGGGCATGGACCTCCTGCCCACATATTCCCCAAGCCCAGAACCAGAAACAAGGCCCAGTAAGCAATGCGTTAGACACATTCCAAGACGGAAGGCTCTTTGCTCATCATTTTCTCATGCTCTCAGTTGATAAAGGTATCAGTGACATGGGTTTTCTTTGTCCACTGGAGAAATTAACTCGATGCCTGAAGGAGATTAATGAAGCCACAACTTTCTTGGACTCTGAAAAGTGGGTCACTCTCAAACCATGGTGGTTTCGGAAGTTGGCTCAGTGGGTAAAAGGGAAGTCTATCCAGCAAGTGCTGAAATATTCTGTGTTTTTCAATATGTCTTATGGGAAACACTCTGGGCTGGGTCCAGAGGGGGAAAACAGAAGGAACATAGATTGGGGAACCACACACCCTGCTTATCTGGGGCAGCTATGCTTTGCACCTGGTATCCTGGTGTAACATGCAATGGTTCCTCTTTTTTTGTTGTTTGTTTTATTTTGTTTGGAGAGGGTCTCACTGTGTAGCTAGGGCTGGCTGGGAACTTGAGGCTCCTCCTGCCTCAGCCCTCTGAGTACTGAGATTACAAGTATGTACCACCACGCTGGCACCCCCCCCCACATCAATCTCAGAATCGCCAAGAAGGATTTAGGAAACAAAATAGCGTACTTGGTCCCCAGCACAGAGAGCTACTAGAGAGCTCACAGGGTAGTTGGAACAATGAACAGCTCTGCTTTGGGGAACGAGAGAGTAAGTTAAACTGGGCTGTAGTTAAGGGTTTTGAAGAAGTGGAGTGACATTCTTTCCCTCTCTGCTAGTCAGGTGCTGGTAGGTTAAAGTGAGCACCCTCAGCAGGAGGTCCAGAAGGCACCAATATGAGCCATTGAATGTATGTACGCTCTGGAGGTGGCACCCTCTGGAGTCAGCCCTGAGGTACACATATAAAGAGTGACCCTTGGAGCTGCACGCAAAGCACCATGGGTGTTGGGTTTGCAGAGGTTGAGAGGTCAGTGTCTTATTTCAATTGGTCATTTAGGATCATGGTCATGCCTCGTTCCTCATGAAGTCTCTTGGCTGTAGGATTTCAAGGAAGCCCTCCAATACATGTGAGTTGATCTGAGCTTTTTTTAGCCATCACCTCCCAATCTGAGCCCTTTAGAGACCTTTAGTGGATACACAGTGCCTGAGCTCTGCATCCCTGTGGGCAAGCAGGGACCTGGGCATGTGTAAGGTTCTTGCTTCTGGGCTGGGGTGGGAATCTCTTATCTCTCTTCTCCTAGACTTGGCAAGGGTTAGGACCTCCTAAATCTGGCTCTGTGTTGGATGACCTTACCACCTATATATTGCTGACTTGTTTGATTGGGTACCTACAGTGACACAAACTTCCAGTATGGAGCATGAATCCGTCTCTGGCCCTCTGCTGGAGGCAGGATGCAATGCTGGGGTACTGATGAGGGGGCAAGTGGAGACTGAGAGAATAAGGGGACAGGTATTCCCTTCATTGCTCCCACCAAGTCCCCTGTTGCAGGCTACTGCCACCTGACTAAAACGGCATCATCTCAGGCCTCTCTGACAGGGCCAAAGGCGGACAAGACAAAGAGACATCACTGACTGGAGGTCTTCAGACTTGGGCTGGCACTAGACCTTGTGAGGACTGGCAAGTGTCACCTATCAGTTGTAAAAGAGAAGTGTGTACCTGGAGGGAAAGAATGATTAAAAAAAAAAAGGAAGAAAAGGAGACAAATGAGATCTGCTTGCAGGAAAGTTTTCTATGACTAATGACTTCCATTTGCATCTTATTGACCCAAACCATGTCATGTGATTACCTCTACCACACACACACACACACACACACACACACACACACACACACACACACACACACAAATTGGTGACACAAGTTTTAAAAGAATATCAAATAAACCTGTGATTTATTGGCTAACAGAGGGAGAGCAGGGGAGATCAGATGTCCAGCACTTTGTGAACCCCTTCATCAAAAGGAACTTAAAAGTGTGCCCCTAAGTTGTCAGATTTCTGCTCAAGATTAGCCATAGCATTCACAGGTCAGAGTGGAGCAGAGAGAGGCTGAGGAGACCCAGGGTGTCTCACACAGCGTGCCCTGGTTTCCGCTGAGGCAGCAGCAAGCATTTCCCAGCCTTGCAACTTCCGTCCTAGATCAGGGATGGTGGCTGGGGTTCTGTGTCTTGGCTGTGTGGGACCCACATCCCTGGTTCAGGGCCACCCTGATATGGCCACTGCATATCCCAAAATTTTCCAAAGAAATCTTAATTTCAAACAGCATGCTGGTTTGGGAGACCATGTGTCGGACTGGTGCCAGACAAATGTGCCCTGATTTCTGTTTCGGAAACTATGGTCAGCATAACGGAAAGAGTGAAATTGGAAAGGACAGTAACTGGAGCCCAGGCTTGGGTAGGAGGAGGAAGCCACAGGGAACCTTATTTCAGTTTGGGCAAAGAGCAATAGCTACTAAAGTCTGCAGAGTAGCAGGGCTGCCAGGGGCCGCCTCAGCCCCAGGCTTCTCATAGATATCCTGGCCGTGAGGCTAGGTGCCCGTCTCAGCCTCAGCCGCCACAGCCTACCAGCAACCTTGAACAAGCGGCTTTTCTTCATCGATACAATGTTTGAACACTGACCTTGGAAAAACAATGGTACTGAGGCTTTCCTGGGTTACTTTTAAGCAAGTGAGTTGAAGCCAACCAGCTCAGACTCTGATTCACCTATGCAGTCTTCATCAGTGGTTACCATCCTCTTCCTCTCCTTCCCCCATGTGCCCAGTGCTCTAATGGGTGCAGGGATTCATAAAGTGAGCAAGATGTAGTCCCAGCCCATAGAACACACTGCTCATTGTGGGCTCTGTGTCCAATCTATCCTTTGGGTTCTCCGCCTGCTCCCCAATAAATCATGGGTTTATTTGATATTCTAAGAATTGTAATTCTGATTGTTTTGGTGTGTGTGTCTGATAGAGATGACCACGTGATATGGTGTGGACCAATACAGTTCAGATGAAAGTCACAGACTGGATCCAGCAAGAGTCTTCAAAAGGTGATGCTAGAGGTTAACAGTGATGGGCCAGGCATGATGATAAAGTCATGTGTTAAGACAGGACAAGAAGCATGTGAGCTGTTCCTCATGGCAGGAGTTGACAATATTCAAATCTGACATGTTGGTCAGTAAAGTCTTGTTGGCATATAGCTGTGACATAGACTGTGTAGTCCCCCAAGGAATCGAAAAAGTCACCCACACCCTCTTAGTGAATCAGTGTGTCCTGTACCAGCTGTAGGTTTTTTGTTCCCGGAATATTTTGTTTATCTAAGTTGTTCTATTACCAATAATCCTCAGGAGTCAGATATTGGGGTGAAAACCTGATAAATCAAAGAAGCAGTGGAGGAGTGGCCAACTGACCTTCTCTCCACACTTCCTAGACCCCAAAGAAAAGACAAAAAGTCAAAGAATCTCTAAGTCCCTCCCTATTCCTTCCTGCGCCACTCTTTCTATCCTAGGTCCTCCATATTCTCTATGACTAATTCTTGTCAACTAGTCGCCAACCCCACCCCCTGAATCAAGGCTAATTTTATTAACACAGTCTCGGGTATCCCAGTGGGATCAAATATCCCGCAACACCAGACTCTTGCATGTGGGAAAGCTACATTGATAGTTCATCAGCTGATTCCATAGGAGAAAGGTTTAGTTCCCAGGAGGGAACCGGCTAAGAAAACTTAGTTCCTACGTTTGATGAGATGACTCAGAGGGTAAAGGTGCTTGCCACCAAACCCAATGACCTGAGTTAAATCCCTAAGACCCACAGGGTGGAAGGAGAGAACCAATTCCCAAAAATTGTCCTCTGACCTTACGCATGTGCTGTGGCCTGTGCTTGCTCTGATCCTCAGCTCACAGCAATAAATGGAAGTTAAGTGGGGGACGACAACGACGACGACAAGGAAACACTTAGCTCCTGGAAGGATAAGACAGCACTCTTAAAGCCATCTCCTAGGCTGGCTGTTGTACTTTTCCCTCTGCTACAAGGATGGCGCATCCCATAAGGCACAGCTCCTTCAGCTTGGGCTCTTGTGGCACAAAGCCGTAACTGTCGGTCCGAGTCGCTGAGGTATGGGGTTGCTATCACACGTACAAGTGACAGAAGACCACACCAAGCCCACGCTACCGCCTGTGAGTGCTGGCTGAGCCTGCCCCTGTGGGCACACTGCCCTTGTCCTTCGGCCGTCCGCTGACGCTCCGGGCAGTCAGCAGTGGAGACGGAAGTAGGAATTGATTTAAAAAAATTGATGCTTTTTTTAAAAAAATTTAGATTGTACTGGATTGCCTAAAAATTGAAAACAAGACCAGTCTGTTTTCGGACAGGGGCGTAAGAAGTTGCGGCCAGAGGTCCAGGAGCCTGTGAAAATGGCGGCAGTGGGTGGAACCTGACTCTTCCTGCTTAAGGGTACCACAGTGGGTTTGTTTCACACACCATTGCCTGATTTTGCAAATATTTCTCAGTCACAGAGAGGGTACAGGCCGTCAGTGAAGCTGTGGTCCCGGGGAAAGGTGTTAGCTTTCCTGGACAGACCCTTGGGCCCTTGGCACATGTGAGGCTGTGGTGAGGGGTTGCCATCAGTGGGGAAGCAAAGCTGCCAGGTGCCAGCCCCTCAGGGTTTGATCTTAGGTGTCCCAGACTCTAGAGCTAAGGGCAATTTCTGCCACTTGTATGTTAGATGGAGAAAGAAGGAAGGAAGCAAAGATATGAGAAAGAAAGGCTGTAGAGCTCACAGAATTCAGCTCCTTAACGCTACAGATAAAGGAATCAGAGGGACTGGCAAGATGGCCTCCAAGCTCGATGACCTCACTTCAACCCCTGGGACTCATATGGGAGGAGAGAACTGACTCCCAGAAAGTTGTTCTATGACTTCCACTTGCATGTGAGCAACACACACACACACACACACACACACACACACCACACGCCCCACAACAAGCAGAGGCATGGTTGAAGTCTCTCAGCTCTCCACTGACTCTGGATCTTAGGGATTTGATTTCTGAGTGGATCCATCCTCTGAGAAGAAATGGCCAAGCCAGTTAGTTACCTGACCATATAAATGGTAGGTACATGGGTGTGGTCTTCTTGCTGTCTTGACTTGGTTGATTCCTTAAGGCTTTGTAGCCTTGGTGAGCTGGAAAAAGGAAGATATGACTTTTGCTGCACCCCCAAATTGTGTGCCCCCCCGAAAGCAGCCTTTAAGGTACTAAGAAGGGTTAACTGCTGCAGGGGTGGTTATGGGCCTTCGAGCCATCTTTAATTTCTTACTTTGGTTCTGTTATATCACATTTTCCAGCCCCTCTGTTTCATTTCCCTAGATGCTCTGTGTCCCAAAAGACACTGAAGTAGGAGAGAGAGGCCCTGCTGGTCCCAGGCCAGCCTGGAGTCCACCCGCTCCTCTGTGTCATGTTGCAGAGATGTCGCTTCTGAGGATGTGGGACAGCCTGGGGAACATACATCACACAGACTGTCACCGTTGGTAACTTTTGGTCACAGCCCCTTTCACTCATCTATGTACTCATATTTCACTCATCTACAAGGCCAAATCAGCTTCAGCCAGGTCCTCAGGAGAGCATTGTCAAGTTGCCTAATTTCTCTGTTCTCTGTTAAGGGTGTAGTCACCTTGTGGGGAGGAGGGTGCCAACCAGGTATGTCAGCAGTCACCCCTGGTGCTGTGAGCGTCTGCATATGTGATGTGACTCCATCCTGCAGGTGTGGCCTTGCTCCTTTGTACCTCTGTGTGGCTTAGTCTCCTGATGAAGTCTAAGGGCATGGTTGGAACTCTCACACGCTCAGCCCACAGGAAGTCATGGGTAACCCCATCCCACCGCCTTGCTCCTGAATGTAAGTGGGACCCAAAGACCTCAAGATGGGGACAGGCCTGCTCAGAACGGAGGGCATTAACGATGGGAGAGGGACCTCACCCAGCTGTTTCCTCTACTTTTGGTTCCTCTGTTTAGAAATACTGTGTTTGTAGCTTCAAATATATCCAGAAGTTTGAACCCCCAAAATAGGCAACTTGGCCAGATTTCAAACCCTCCAACAAGCCCAGCTCTAAATGTAGCTGTGATCTGGGGACTTGAGTTTCAAGTTCCCCTTGACTTGGCAAAGGCTGACTTCCAAGCCCTTGAACGATTTCTCTGCCCTCATTTTCTTGACTTCTCTAAACGTCTTCTTCTCTCTCCAGCTCCCCACCCCAGCTGTGTCCTCCATCTGGCCATTGCTGAGGCTTCTCCGGCATGCTTTCCTGAAGGGATTGCAGCGGGAATCTTTACGGTGTGATACTTTTCCATCTTGTATCCTGGGATGGACTGTAGGTTCTGGGGGCCAGGGCTGCCTTCAGGTTTCCATCCTTCCCCTACTGAAATCGTTCCCCAGACCAGTGTTCATGGATCATAGATCAGGTTTCAAGGGTGGCTTAATCATAGAGTTAGACACTGGAGAAAGTGTGTTCCAACCAGATTTCCAGAGCTCTGGCTTCAGACTTTGTCAAATATGCCTTGGAAGTAAACAAGTTAATAAGCAGTGAAGACCTCTGGAGAGCACTGGTTTGAGCTGAGAAGCCTTGTGTACAATACAAGGAAATTCAGATAAAAACCAAGTCAGGTGCCGGCCGGCATCAGTCAGTACCATTAGGCCTCCTGCCATTCTGGTGCCTCCTGACTTGTAGGTCTCTAATGTGGGTGCCCACAGAAGTTAAAGGTTGGAACTGGAGACACGGGGCAGATTTAGAATTCCACCCACACGTGCCCATCTGTCAGCTGGGGTTTCTTTAACCAAGGACACCAGCCAGGTAGCTCCAGCAACAGCAGCAGCAGCTTGTGGCCTATAGCTCGGAGGCTGGAGGGACAAGGTCAGTGTTGGCAGAGCTGGCTGAGGCAGCTGGGAGGAAACCTTCCACACCTCTCTCCTCTCTGTTGGTGCTTCGTTGATGACCATTGATGTTCTTTGACCTGCAGAGTTCTACCTTCAGCTTCACATTGTGTGTGTGTGTGTGTGTGTGTGTAAATATCCCTTTTGATTAGCACACCAATCTTATTATGTTAGGGGTTCATCTTAACTGACTATATCTGCAACGATCCCATTCATGGCCGAATAGGATGCTATTCTAGAGGTTCTGGAGGCTTCAGTACACTAGGAGAGATCACAGTTCACCCACAGAGAGAGGACAGCCTTTTCTGAATTTACTGTTCTCCAGATCAGGGTTTGTCAATGTGATTCAGCGGGTGACAGCCACTGTCACAGAAAAAAACAAACAAACAGACAAACAACAACAACAACAAAAAACAAAAACAAAAACAAAAAAAACACCCAGGAGAATCTGAAGCCAGAGATTCGCTTTCTTCTCTCACCATTTGTCCATCAACTCATTCACCCACTGCGTGTCCATCTGTCTGTCTGTCCACCCATCCATTCATCCCCTCTCTCTCTGTCCTCTAGGATTTCCTAACTGGATGCCCCAGCTATGTCAGGCCACTAGAGTCCCAGTCACATATATCCCATGAGCCACTGCAGAAGAACTGGAGGAACAGCTGAGTAAGGCCCTGGCTATAAACCCCAGGCCTCCCCGTGCCAGCTGTGTGACCCGGAGACGCCTTCTCTGAACCTTGGGATTTTCATTCATAATGCAGGCAATGCTAGAGTAGAGCCAAGGGACTCTTGGAAGAAGGTGGCGCTACCGACATTCATATCATTGAGTGAGACAGGGATGGGGCAGATTGGGGCATGGCCTCTCTGTCGATTTCTAGTACTTCAATAGAAGACACTCTTCAGAATGAAGTCCACAACAACCCCAGAGCTGTGTGGTTCTCCTTCTAGATTCTCATTAGCCTTAGACTCTCCACAGATGATATCTGTGCCTAATGGTCCTCACAGAGTACTGTCTGACTGAGGTAGAGTTTTGACTCCTTTTTAGCCCATCTGTGAAAGCCAGCCCAAGAAAACAGGCTCATAAGGGAAAACAACCTGAGGAATTCATCCATTCACAAGCACCATGTGGGAGCAGGAGGGGAGAAAGTGGGTGGTGGTAGTGTTTAGGCAGAATGCTGTTCCTCAAACTTCCCACAGGGGGCACTGGCCACAAAAGCAGCAGGACTCACTGTTATGGAGAAGTAAGGTTGTTCTTTTGGGCCAGGTTAGATTGGGGACTATTTCTACTGTGGGAGCATGTGGGCTCAGTGGAGGGAAGGACAATTGAGTTGGAAAATGACAGATGAATTAAAATGTGGGCTCAAATTATATGCTGATGTTTCTGGGTACCATCCCAAAGGTTTACCTTCCCAAAGGTTTACCTTCTCTGTATCCAGTTGGTAAATTCTAAACTCCTAGCTTTCTGATAAGTGTGTGTGTGTGTGTGTGTGTGTGTAAATTTTTCCATGCTGTTTCGTCAAGTTAGTATTCTTAACAATGCAACAATTTACACCAAACACAAGACATTATCTGTCTGTTTTCAAGAGGTGCCAGTGCCATGGAGGTCAGGTGGCTCTAGCTTGGGTCTCTGTGCTCCCCGGCCCCCACAGGAGTCTCAGATACCCTATAGAGCTTCCAATGGAGGGGTGCATGCTCATGCTCAGTGAGCGAGGCTTCCTTCCTAACCCAGGCCTTCTGTTTTCCACCCATACCCCACTGGAGGCTAAAAGTGGAGTCCCGGGAGTGAGAAAGTGTTAGCCTGGGGCGCATTCACCCTTAGCTTCGTGGAAAGAATATCCATTTGGTTCTGGTTCCCAACGCTTCAAAAGGAATTTTTCTGAGAGACTTCAGTTCCTGCGTGGTTGGGTGGAATGTACCGTATTTGGGTAGGGTGAAGATTCCGGTTAGCCCAGGGCTGAGGTCTGTTCTGGTTTGGGTTTTACAGGGAGGTTGTTTTCTGGCCTCTTATCTCAATGCACCCCAGATGGAGATGGTAGGGGGTCGTGGCCTGGGAACCCACAGCAAGGAGCAGGGCAGAGCAGGATGTGAGAAGCGTGCTCCCGTCTGGGCAGGAGCATCAGGCCCGCTAGGGAAGATCAACAAACTTCCTTCTGCCCAGGGCAGCTTCGCATTCTGAGAACCGGGAGTGTGATCGAGCAGGGATCCAGGACAGTGATTTCCTGGTTCAGGTTGGGCTACAGGCTTCCAGTGTGACCCAATAGTCAGATCTCCTTCGTGGAACTTGGGGTTCTCTGTGGAAAACCTTCGCCCTGTGTCCTTCGTAGGCAGATTAAGGATAAACCTCCCCCTTCACGGTGTCCAAGAGATGCCGCAAGGATAGCGCTGGCTTGGGAAGAGTAAATAGTGAACTAACAGTAATTATTGTTTGAGCTGCCGGTTGACTATCTGGGGATATACCGACAGGAGACCGCTTCATGTACAACAATTGGCTCTTACAAACTGACCCGTCGGTTGGGTGCCATTTTGACTTCTGGGGTGGGAATCCAGCAGTTTCTCTTCCCCTGCCTTGTGACCAACAGCACACTGCCCTGCACCTGAATTTGCCTTCCTCTCTCTTCTTTCTTTCTCTCTTCCTCTTTCCTTATTTATCTTTTTGAAGTTTACTTGAACATTTCATTAGAAAATGTTCATTTCAGGAAAAAAAGAGAGAGAGAGAAAGGAAAAAAAGAAAAAGGCAATTCCTATGGGAAAAGTCCATTTTGTGTGTTTCTGATTTACCTCTCATTTTTTAATAGTTTTGAGGTTTTTTTATGTACAGTTGTGATGTATAAAGCTAATTGTATATTATGCTTATTTTCCGTTAAAATGATAATTTAGCCTTTCCTTAGGCTAATTTAAATGCATTTCCACATCATCCATGTTTCCTGCAGACATGCTGGGTGTGATTTGATGGCTTTCCTTCATGTCCCCCTAAGGTTGATTCATTTCTTTCTAATTTGTCATTTCTAACAGGCTAGACCTGGAAAACTATCCAGCAAGCATAATAATGTATGTAATTTATATAAAAATTTATATATTTAAAATACTTTTGTCTGTTTTTTAAGTTTTTTTTTTTTACAATTTTTTGAATGTATGTGTTGGTATGTATACGTGTGCATGTATGTTCATGTTACTGTGTGTGTGCGTGTGTGTATGTTACTGTGTGTGCGTGTGTGCACACATTACTCTGTGCCGGTGTGTGCTTGTTCACATAGCAGTCAGAGATAGGCACAGGGTATCTTTCTCAGTTGAGCTCCACCTTCTTTTTCTTTTCCTTTTTGGTTTTTCAAGGCAGGGTTTCTCCTTGTAGCCTTGGCTGTCCTGGAACTCACTCTGTAGCCCAGGCTGGTCTTGCGCTCATAGAGATCCACCTGCCTCTGCCTCCTGAGAGGCGGGATTAAAGGTGTGCGCGTGGCAGTCACCTTATTTTTTTAAGATACATTCTCTCGCTGAATCTTGGTATTTTGTCTAACTGAGCCCCAGCAGTCAGCCCCCCCCAACGCCGGGATTATAGGAAGCGCTGTGGCACCTCACTTTGGTTCTGGGAACCCAAAGTCAGGAACTCATGCTTTGTGGTAAGCATTCACCAACAGAGCCATTCCCTGCCCCTTCTTTTATTTTAATTTTAAAGAGATTCAAGAACAGACACAGAAGATTAGGGGAAGAAGAGGCAACCAAAGGGGATTAGAGGAAACAGGACAACAGAGGAGGGGGCTGCCTCCAGTCCAGAAACCAGGTCTGGCTGGCCAGTCTCTGAGAAGTAGGGATCTCAAGGCCCCCGAGAACTGCCTGAGCAGGGTCGGGAGTCAGGGAGCATGTGAGAGTCAGCTTGCAAGGAGGGCAGAGGCTTCGGGTCACCCTTTTCCTCCAGGGTCCCTAACAGGGAGGCGTGCAGCCTGTAAAACAGAGCCTTGAAATTTCTGAAGGAAAATAAAAGAAAGGGAAAGTCTAGTTATAAAGTTTAAAGTTCGCCTTTCACGAGGTACAGCCCAGTTGCATTCTGGTAATGGAAGCGAAATTAAAAATACGAGCAGGAAATGAAATTAATTTCAAAAAATATCTGGAAACAGGGGTTTTGTGGCTCCATCGCACCGGCCTGAGTTGACTGGTGCGGTTTCCCTGGGACATGGTGATTAATAGGACAGAAACGAGAAGGTGTGAATTGACTTTGGACCTGAGTGGGGAGCTGGGAGAGGTTGGCACTAGCCTACTGGGTGTGTTTGCATTTTAAAGTCCCCCAGGGTGGCCACCTCCTGGACATCTCTGAGGGTGGAAAGTTGGAAGGGACTGAGCTGAGCGCCTTCCCAGGAGCTTCTAAAAGGAGTTTGTTTTCTCCTTTGCAGTAGTGTAGGCTCATGCAGCCGCCACCAGGAGACTCGGGGTCTTTTCCTTAAGCCCAGGGCACAGAGGTGCCCAGAACTGAGAACCCTGCTGCACACTGTCCTGTCCGGAGTGCTTACTGGGAAGATGTGGGAGGAGACAGTCCAGTGCTCAGAGAAGAGGGATGAAGCTTCCCCTGGGCTCTTTGCTCCTCTCAGCACAGAGAATCATTTAGCAGCATGAAGGATGGCTGCAAAGCAATAAATAATCCTCAAATGGGAAAAGGCCGTCGTCTGGGAGGTAGAGCGAAGGCCACGGTGCAAAGCATTTGTTTTATCTGAGTTTAAAACTCGAGACGACACGGATAATTAAAAACAAAGACATCTTTAAGAGGGATCTGAGGCGGCTTGCCCCTCCCCCTCCCTCCCTGCACAGCTCCTTCATCTCCACCCCCATTGCCTTTTCCCAGAAAAGGCTGGGAACACTCTTAGAAGTTAAAATCATCCTAACGAGAGAAGACACGTTCTTGAAGAAATTTTGACTTACAGTTTATGGCTTTGTAAGCATTTCAGTCAAAAGATGTCCTGGGCTCAGGCACTGAGTGAAGGCTGCATCGTTTTCATGCTAGCTTGGTCTTCTCTGTGATTATTTTTACAACATTTGCAATTAAATGCAGATTTTATGTTGCCTATCTGACTGGACCAGAGGCAATGGAGCTTCTGGAAGCCACGGCCCATGGGCTTACACACACAGAGTCCATGTGTTGGAGTCAGGAACACCATGCCCAGACACGCTTGCCTGTGAACCACTGCCCAGGACCCTTGGGGGTTCCAGAAGAACTGCTGTTCTCAAACCTTGGTCTCTGGAAATTGATCTTTAGTGTCCCTGTGTCACTCAATTGTGACGATTGAAAAATGTCTCAACTGGAAGTGTAGTGTTAGTGACGACTTGCTTGTATGTGTGTGGTCCTGGGTTTTACACTTGCTAGGCAATTGCTCAACCACTGAGCTACATTCCAGCCCTAGACATGTTTTTAGATTTCAGAAATCTAGAAGAAAATATAATTACATATGCACTTGTATTTTGACTTTGAAAGTAGCTGCTCTTTCTGCGTATGTGTCTGGAGTGCTGTGTATGTGTGTGTGATGTGTGTGTATGTGTGTGTGTGTGTGTGTGCATGCATCTTGATGAGTAGGGATCCCAGGAACAGAAGGACAGAAATATCGGTGAGATGCCAGCCAGCCGTGGTTCTGACAGAAGGGCTGCACATTGTGGTAGTCACTACACCAGCGCAGAAAGACGACAAGAAACTATAGAAAGCTGGAGTGCTCCAACAGCCCTTCTGAGCTTAGACATTCAGCAGCTTTCCTGAAAAATCCATATTGCTTTTCCTCCTGGGATAGCTCATCCTGCTTAATCCTGCCTGCTATGGGAAGGGATTTATACTCCTTGCTCCCCAGGTCTGTTTCAGAGGTGATAAAAATCACCAAAGTAAGATTTGAATTGTCCGACCCTCAGCAGACCGGCAGGCCTGGGAGTGCCATAGACTTACTTATCCTGCGCTGGGGTCATGAAGATCTTGGTCGCAGCTCCCATGAAGCTGTGGGTGTCAGCAGCTCCCTAGTGTTGGGGTCTGTACCCTCCTGCTCACCCTCCTGCAGATCTGTGCTTCTGGATACTACAGAAAGTCCATACCCAAAGACCCCAGGCCGAGGAAGGATCTGGATCAAGTTTCCAGTAAAGAGAAGAAGCACAAAGGCCCTGTCCTGTCAGGGCACGGAGGCAGGAGGCGTTGGGCCAGACCCGGAAGTAGAGCTCAACCGTAAGCCATAGTGGACCGAGACGCCTTTAGCCTTTGGCACCTCCGGTGCGAATGCTTGTATTCCCTGAAGTGGTTAGCTTGATGCATTTTGAGCCTGTCTTTGACAGCTCTAAGCAACCTCATGGGAACAGCGGCAGCAGTCAGCATTCTCAAGCACCCCCCACTCATTTCTTTCCTGACACACCTTTCTGCGTCATGCCTGATTTATCTTAGAGCCAACCTCCCTCCCTGGTGCAGCTACTCCAGGCATGGCCATATCAGTGGGGCAGGAGGAAGCCAGGAGGAAGAGTCACAGTGGACCACTAGCGAGCAGAGAGCCACTTAAGTTGGTGCTCAGGTGGAGTCCGCCAAATTGCTGACCCAGAAGCTGAGAGCAGGACTTTTGGACATTGCAAGTTAAATCCATTGTCAAGTATTTCTGACCTCTCTTGCTTCACAGAAAACAATATTAAGACATCCCCACCCCTCAGTCCTTGCCCCTGACTTCCCTCAAGTTGGGCTTTTGATGTTGATTTTCCCATTTCAGAACTGATATGGAATCTCCGATGATACCCAAACTGCTATTTAGACATTTTCAAGATGCAATTTGAGTTCCAGGCAGGAGAAAGGGGTGGATAAAAGAGATTATATGATAATGATAGTGCTGTGGGAAGCCTGTCAGATAAAATGCGCTTTCTCTGGTGGGCAAAGCTGTTTCTGGAGCTGTTCTGGGTGCCTCCACTGAGGGATGTGTTTATCCTAATGGGAAGCAGGACCAAGCTAGGCCGCAGGGCCCTGCATGGCTTTTAACATCTTAAGACACCACAAGAGACGCTTGTGGTGGTCAGGGGACGCATTTAGAGTGCTCTGGCTCTTTCAATGTGTGCTGACTTGGCTCTGACAGGGTCTGGCAGGAAGAGAGAAGTTTGAGGCAGAAGTGGGAAGTGTGTCTATCCAGATGTGCCTATGAGAGACTTTTGGGTATAAGGAACAGTCAGTTCGCACCGACACTCATACAGTGAGCAGAGATGTTTGGTCTTTCCACAGCCCAGAGCCAAGGCTTCAGGTAGTGCACCATCTAAACGTCTGCTATGGCATCTTGTTTGTTCCTGTGCTGACCTCACTTACGGCTGCAAGATGGCTACCAGAGACACTTCCAGTGGAGCAAACCTTCTCCCTTCGTTTTAAAGGACTGTTTGAAACCTCACCCTAACTAACAGCAGCTGATTAGCCAGCTGCAAACACTAGATTCACATCGTAGGCTCACTGGCCTACCCAGGGTTCTGAGCCCAATGCAATGAAGGAGCTTGGAGTCACCTTTCTGCTTGGCCTGGGCCTGGGGACAAGCACAAGGAGCCAGGCCATGACTGGACTCTGCCAGGATGTTGGAAATGACAGTTATTAAGTGACCAACATTTATCATAGGTGATGAAGCAGACATTGCCAAGGCTGAGATTTTGATTTTTCTGGTCCGCAGAACTGATGGGGATCCAGATGTTTACTGTCAAGCTGAAAATATACATGTGTACACAACACACAATCACGTCTCAGTTTTCTCTCCTGTAAAATGGACACAGCAATACGGAGATCACTTTGCAAAGAACACACACCTCTCACGAATGAACCCCAGAGGCCACCCAGGCCAGACAACCCAAGACTGGCCTTCCCTCACAGTGGAACGGAGACAGTTGCAGCTCCCTGCTACGTCCCTGTTCCCCAATGCCACTGTGAACTAAGTTGTCCTTGATGACATCCCCTACAGAAAATATGAATGCTCACTTCTCTAGAGCTGCCAGTCATGGCTCCACTTAACACAATGGAGTACGAGCCGCCTGGACCCAAAAGATGGGGTTGAACTCATGAGTAGGAACCCATCCGAACCCATGCCTTTATCTCTCCAGGAGTTCTGGAGGATGCCCAAGGACACTCTTGGGGGTAAAGCCTAGCTGTGTGCCCGAGAGAGCAGGAGCTGGGATGGAGTGACATTGGTGGGAGGCAGAGAAGGGAGAGGTATTCTGGGAGAAGAGAATGTTCTGGAAGATTGGTGGGCTTCTGAGTCCCAGGGTAGACACTCTTGCTCTGGCTCCCATGTACACATGTAGAGCAACCATGAAAATGGGATGGGAGTTCTGAGGACCACCTGGGGAGGCAGAGAGCTGTTTCCTAGCCCCACCTTCCCTGTTCATAGAATAAAGCCTCGCTGATTCCCCTGGTCCAGGAGCTCCTCTGCTCCCTCCTCCAGGTCTTGTTTGAGGTTTGTCTTTTATTGTGTGGAAAAGATATTAAAACATACCCACCCAGAAACACACACACACACACACACACACACAGCCATATAAAACAGTCAAATACAAACTCTTGTTCCCCAAGACACTGGCGCCCCCTTCTCCCCCACTAGACCCTCTCCTAGGCCTGGTCTGTGTATTCCCTCTGGACTCTGCATATACAAACCATTCTCCATCTTTGTGTATGAAGACAGCTTCTGTCCCCTCAACATCCCCCAGATGGTGAAGGCTTTGAGGGGAAGAAGCACCTCCCTTTGCTTTCTGCCCTGGTCTCTCTTTTCCTGGGCCTTAGAATGAAACAAAGTCTTCATAAATAGCATCTCAGAGAGGAGCTTGGGGTTCATGAGCCTGGATGGCCCTGCAGTGTTAGGTCCGATGGCTCAGGGCCCACAAAGACTCTGTTTGAGGCACACAGTCCATCTCTGAGGGCCTAGTCTCCTAGTGGAGGTGTTTGGTACCAACAACCTGAGAGTTGTGGACTTGGGGCATTTGACTCCAGAGGAAGATGGAGTAGTCAGCCAGGGCTCACCTTCATCGACCACAAGATGGCAACAGAGCTTCGCCCGAGCCCCATGCTTGTGGTTAGGGGTGGGTCCTGTTCTCTGAGTACTGGACTTCCTGTCCCTCCCTAACAGTTGAGCATCCCTGAGTGTCTTCTGCATGGTCTGGGTGTTAATTGAGTGTGGGCGAGTGGGCCTTTTTAGTTTCATTGAACTCAGTTCTGACCTGTTTTTATTGAACGGTTCTAACCTGTTCTTATTGAATGGTTCTAACCTGTTTTTATTGAATGGTTCTAACCTGTTCTTATTGAATGGTTCTAACCTGTTTTTATTGAATGGTTCTAACCTGTTTTTATTGAATGGTTCTAACCTGTCCCCCTCCATTTTAGCTATGCCTTAAGCCCTGCAGGAGATAGGCAATAGAACAACACAGTTCTACAAGCCAGCAGGGACAGGAGTCACTAGACAACACCTTAGATGTGCTGTGATGTTGAATTTTCCTAGTCCATCTTAGGGGAGGCTTGCACTGGGCAGTGCTCGCTTGGGGAGCCTCACAAACTCCCTTTGGTGGGTATGATTTCACACTCTTTATTTTGGGGTCATGTCTGGCTGTCCTGGAGTATCTTGGTTGGCAACTTTGAGAAGGGGTTGGAAAATTGGATGGGAGAGTAGGACCTTCAAAACACCCACCACTGCCAGCATCCCCCTTTTGCTGGTTACTGCACTGCCAGGGCGCTCTTCTGGATGGCCAGTCAGGATCTCCATCCCATCATGCTGATTGTGTAGTCATTGCTCCATCCTGGCCATGAACGGTGATGCCAGGGAAGAGAAGTTCAAAACAGAATAAGACTCCAGGCATCTCAAAAATTTCCATGCTGAAGGTTCATGCAAGAAGGGAACAACCGTATTGACTTCAGGAACAGATGGCGCGAATAAAGGAACGGTATGAACTAATGGATAGTGTGAATAAAGAAAGGGTGTGAATAGATGGATAATGTGAATGAGAGAAGGGCTTGAACGAATGAATGAGTGAATGGATGGTGTGAGTAAAGGAGTGGTATGAATGAACAGATGGTGTGAATAAAGGAATGGTACAAATGAACGGATGGTGTGAATAAAGGAACGGTATGAATGAACGGATGGTGTGAATAAAGGAACGGTATGAATGAATGGATGATGTGAATGAGAGAAGAGCTTGAATGAATGAGTGGATGGTGTGAATAAAGGAATGGTATGAATGAATGAATGGTATGATAAAGGGAATGTTCATGGAGTGAAAGGGGTGCAGATAAACTAAATGTGTGAAGGATTTTAGGATGCGTGAGTGAGTGAAGGATGGCATGGGTGGAGGAGGTGTGGATGAATGAGTGAATAAAGAAATGGAAGCTGGATTGGGGAGAGGTGAGTCCTTCACCATGTGCCTCTGCTCAGCCTGACTGTGTGTGTATACTATTTTTGCAGAGGGTCATGTGACATTGCCAGTCACCAGGGAACAGCTCTGTACAGACACCCAAGAAGTCAACCTTCCAACAAGAGGACATGTCGGTGGGGAATTCTTACAGTGTCCTCTGCTTGCTGCAGTCTTTGCTTTATTGTGGGGGAGCTGTTGGGCAGTTGGGGCTCTTCAGGAAAAATGAGTGTTTCTACTGTGCCTGTGCTTCAGAGGTGTAAACTCTGGGAGCAGCTTTGTGAGGAGTGAGCATGAAACATACTTTTTTTGATGATGCGTAAAACAGTGCATGAATACAGACACATATACAGATGAATCTTACTATTTGACCAATCTGTCTGTGGATTTGCATACGCATTAACGCTTATTAGTGCCTGAGACCAGCTCGGATGCTGCTTTTGCAACCATTCTTGGACACAGGCAGAGTGGCAAAAGTTTGAGTTACCTAATGGGTACATTCCCAGTTGTGGACAAACAAAGTGACATTCTGCTTGCTGGCCCAGCTCTCTCTGCATAAGCAAGTGTCCCTTCTGTGGTCTATTTAGTGCAAGTTTGGGACATTTTTGTGTTCTTTACTCTTGGTTCCACTGTTGAAAATGGCCATAGGAACAGTGTTGAAGAACTTCTGGTACACCCTAAGCCAGAGGGGGCCAATGTGCCTTACAGAGATGCTTAAGATATCTTAAAAATTAATTACATTTGTTCTTTGATGATTTCATACAGGCATATAAGGCATATGAATACTCTAATTCTCATCCATGTCTCTCCCACAGACCTTCCTCACAGACCTCCTCTTTACTTTCTTTTCTACTCATTTAGTTTTATGACCTACTGAGTTTAGCCAGGACTGTCTGTGTGACCATGGGCTTGGAGTTGTCTGTTGGAGACTGGTGAGCTCAGTAGTGGGCACACAACTGAAGACAATGATGCCCTTCTCCTAGTAAAATAATGAGTAGTAAGGGTTAGGGCCCCATGAGCTCTTCCCCTGCTAATGGGGTCAATCCGGGGCCAGCCCACTCCTGGTAACCACACTGTGAGTTCATACTTGCAATGGCTGTGTCAGGCCTAGATGCTTCACAGCCTTTCTCTCTATCTTCTGACTCGTACATTCTTCCCAATCTCTGTTCATCAATGTTCCCCGAGCCTTAGAGGTAGTAATATGAAAGCCTTGCTTATGACTGGCTCCTAATTATCATTTAATCTCAGCATCTTGGACAGCTATGAGTCTCTGTGTTTACCTCTCTATCACTGTAGAGAGGCTTCTTGCTTAAGGCTAGAATAGCTTCTATATATCGGTATAAATATAGATATTTAGAAAGCAGTTTGGTACCACATTGATATTAGATGCCCCACTTTGGCCTATGACTTTCCCAGACATGGGTTTACTAGGCTTACAGTACCAGTCATGGATCATCAGATCCGAAGAGGGGGTGATTGGTTGCCTCCCTGAACAGCCATGCTGCTATTGAATGGGTAGGTAAATCATACATGTTGATTGTGTAATTCATAGGGCTCATAGCTGCATAAGATCACTGATGCCTTCTTCCACCAGCTGCCTGGCATTTGAAAGTCAGCAGGGAACTTTCTCGTTCTGGTTAATCTTGCTTTCTCGATATCTTGCAGCAGAGCTAGCTTCAGTAACATGCCCTTATCCTCTAGTTCTGGTGGGCACCAAAAGGACAGACAAGAACCTGCATTGTTTTGGGGGTCTCTATTTTGGGGTGTCCCTGACCAGCAACTCCTTTGGAGGCATTCCACACCTGGCACTAGGAATTCTGTTGAGTAGCAGAATTATCTAGGCATGCAGTGTCTCACACCAGTCTCTTTTATATTTTTAATTAGGTTACAAGATAGCAAATTTTCATATGGCCTTTGTACCATTCATTTTGATTACCCCCCTCTGTTTTTAAACCTTTTTGGCCCTCATATTCTCTCTCCTCTTCTTTAGCCTAGCCTACTATCCCTGCTCCCTTAAGGCATCTCCCCCAATACCTTTAAGCAGAAACACACCAAAGTAAGGCTATAAATGGATCAGTTTACAAAAATGTGATGGCTGGAGGCTCACAGTATCCTGCTCTTGCATCTCACTGGAAGCAGACAATGTTTCTGTCCATTGTTTGAGGTGACTTTTTAGATCATAACCACTGAAAATAACAGCCCTAAGTTCAGGAAAAGATTAGAGACTATAACTGTAAATAATGAAATGTATTATCTCTTCTAACTCAACCTTCTTTCCAATTGTCTCTTTCATAAGGAATCATTATTAACAACGTGGGCTGTATCCTTCCATATCTTTTTCTATTAATTTGCATAGTTATTATAAATCATAGTTTGGGAGAAGTATCTATAAAAGATAAAGGAGATCTGTTGTTTGCAGGAAGGAAACTTTTTCACTATCTCTTTAGAGTTGTTTCCTATTCTGGAGGAGCCTCTTTCAGTATAGATCTCCCAAGGCAGAGAGCAGAGGGGCTGGCAAGCATTTTCTGTAAAAATCTAATCAAAGATATGGTCCTTGTCACACATACTTAGCTCTTGCTGATGTGGTGCATTGGTGGCCACAGACCATATGTGAATGAATAGCATTGCTGTGTTCCAATAAAGCTTTATTCCATAACAAGAATTTAGTTTGGTTTATACGATTATGCCCTGGTGGGTAGACAAGCATGTTATACTCGGTATTTCACTAGCACAAAATATCACATAAACAAGCGTCAGTGCATTTGAGTGTTGCATTTGAGTGTTTCTGTGGAGCAGGAGTCTAGAATGGGAACTGCTAGATGCAAAGGATTGAGGGTACGGACACTGCGAATGTTCGTGTATGTTTCAGAGGACAATGGCTAATGAAGGAGGCTTGGGAAAAGGTCAGGACTTCCATATCTCCACTTACTTTCTGTCCACAGACCTACGCTGTTTACGAGACAAGGGCTCCAGCATGTAAGTAAGGGTCCTCTAAGTAAAACCCCTTGAAGTCCCTCTGCCATACAGAAGCACGGTTGCCTTTATCACTGGATTAAAAGAGAGGGTCAATCCAATAGCGTTTGGCCTTAGAGAGACTGAGGAAGTAGTCTGGAATCAGGGCTGCCTGTGGTGACGTAGAAACCAGGGCAGCCATTAGGGAGCCTGGCCTTCTGCAGAGCTCCTAGATGCTCCTGTCCTTGGTGCTTGGCACTGCAGAGGAGATTGCTATAAGGCCTTGCAGGGACTGGCACACATGGCTGGATGTTCACCTCAGGGTCGCAGCAGGCATGGGAAGATTGAGCTGGGGACAAGGGATGAAAAGAAAGGCAAGGAATTTACCCAAGCATCCAGCTGGGAAGTGCCAATAATGGTGACTCAGTATCATGAGTGTGGCCGAGGTGACAGGGGAGCTGGGGACTCAGGATATGTTGGGGGAGGCCACTTGTTCGTTCCCGGCTTACCAGACTCGAAATAATCACTCAGAAACTGTTATTTGTTATACCAATAGCTTAAGCATATTTTTAGTTAGCTCTTATATCTTTGGTTAACCCATTTCTATTATTTTATATTTTACCACGAGGCTTGTGACCTACCAGCAATGTTCTACCTGGCAGCTAGCGTCTTTCTCCTCTGGAGGCTCTGTGGCATCTAGCAACTCTGCTTTCTTTCTCCCAGCATTCAGTTTAGTTTTCCCCACCTAGCTCTACTCTGCCCTGTCACAGGCCAAGGCAGTTTCTTTATTCATTAACCAATAAAAGCAACACATATACAGAAGGACTTCCTACACCAAGGATGAGCATATCAGGATGTGGCTCAACAGAGGGTATAAGCTGTGTGCACCCAAGATGCAGCTGAATACCAGTTAGATGGCAGGAACCGTGAATCATTGATGATGCCAGAGCAATTGGCCTGTGCTGTGACAAGGGACTATGGGAATAGCTAGGTATGGCAGCAGAGCCTGAGTGATCTCTTCTAATTCTGTATAGACGAAAGGTTGATAGACAAGCAGAAAACCCCGAGATGAGAGGGGTAAGGAGTCTGGTACCTCCCAGATAATCAATAGTGTTGAACCATTCATAAACATATAGAACGCTGGTAACCTGGGAGTGAGTTTGTTATGGTTCCTGTTCTCTGGACTCCTATTGGACTAGCAGTAAGGGCAGGGGGACCTGAGGTTTATTCCATTGTTAAAGAGGTCCTCATAGGCTTTGAGACCAAATAAGCTGTTCCTCCCTGCTAGTTGTCATTGCCCAGTATCTTTCCCAGCACTGAAAAGAATCACTAAGACACTTAGATTTTATTTCGGTTCTTTTAAACAATTGCTGATTGTGGAGAAAATTCAAAATTCCAAGCAAAGTTGGAAAGATTGAGCAGCACATTCCAGCACCTAGTTCTCCCAAATTTCTGTGTTGGCTACTGAATCCAACAGTGCTGGGAGATAAGATCTCCCAGTGTATTTCCAGGAACTGGGGATATGCCTTCAAATCGCTCTGATTCTTTATGCGTCCCTCCCAGCCCTGTTACTGTGAATTGAACCTAGAGCCTTGTGCAGGCTAAATCAAACAAGGACTTCACTATTAAATTACATCCCCATATCTTTAGTCCCTTAAAGTTTTTATTTTGTGATGGGTTTCACTAAATTGTGCAGGCTGACCTTGTACTTACTGCCCAGGCAGCAGGCAGGCAGCACAGGGCAGGACAGGGCAGGGCAGGGTGGGCAGGAAGGCAGCAGGCAGGCAGCCCAGGACAGGGCAGGGCAGGTAGGAAGGCAGGCAACCTTGAACTTGTGATCTTCCTGCCTCAGTCTTCCACGTAATTGGAATTACAGGCCTGACGACTGCAGGCAAACCTAGCAGTGCTCTCTTACTTTTTTTACTTAACTTTTCCCTGGCTCTCCTCTTCTACCCAGTCTTCAGTGAAGCAAGTAACTAGGGTGCTGCCCCCAGGAGGTGCAGCAGATTAACCAGGGTGCTGCCCCCAGAAGGTGGGGCAGATAGATGGTGTCACTGGGGAGCTGCCCCAGGAGGTGGGGCAGATAGATGGTGTCACTGGGGAGCTGCCCCAGGAGGTGGGGCAGATAGATGTCCTTCAAACACGGGGCTGTAGTTCTACCCATTGTTCTTTGACGTCTAACCTGGCTTTCCAATCGCACTGTTTCCACTGCCTGCACATTTGCTAAAACAAACCCCCACTCCTTAAAAGAAATCCAACACTAAAAGAATTTTCACAGCCTGTCCTGGCGGCTGCCAAGAATACATAGTCCCAGTTTTCAGTGCAAGTTCAACTGTGCGTTTGTAATAACCCAGTCTCTGAGTGCTCAGTTTGAGGGGCACATGTCAGTACTCTACCTAGAAGGACAGAGTGTCCAGCTGCCCAGGGAATGGTGAGGGGTGGGGGTGTTGCAGGAGGAGCCATGAGTTTGAGACCCAAGAGGTCTTAACTTCCACTCCTTTGGGTTACAACTCAGGGATAAGAAAAATAAAAATCCAGAGGAATCCTAGTTGGCATATTCCTAGCCCAGATGGAAGTGAAATGGAACAAACTATAAAAGGGCTCCAAAGACAACACATGACAAGTGTTTGTTGCCAGCAAGTTCAGGGTGTGTTGGCTCACACAGCAGAAGAGAAATTTTGGGAAGGGGGGGGAGACAGGACCGATGGCTGTTGAACGAGAGATCTGGGTGCCCACTGCTAATTGTGAATTGCCAATTTCATGAAGCATGGCTTCTTCTGAGCAACCTAGCAGGCCTGCTGCCAACCAGGAGGTAGGAAGGGGCGCAGACAACCAGGTGACAGGCATTTTGTGATGTAGGGCTTGTGGCCTGTCAGTCCCCTCTGCCGTGACCTCAGCCACTCTCCCCTTCTTTCCACGCCTGCTCGTCAAGTTCTATCCCCCATTCCTTTCTTGTCACAGGTTCTCCCTCATGCTTGCCCCCTTCCCCTCATCTGAACTGACTCCTCACCCATCTGTTTAGTCATTCCCTACAGATCTCTGGAGCTCTCCAAGGATGCCCACCCCTGCATAGCCTCCCTACGGATCTCAGGAGGTCTCCAAGGATGCCCAACCCTGCATAGCCTCCCTACAGATCTCTGGAGCTCTCCAAGCATGCCCACCCCGGCATAGCTTCCCTATGTGTTTGATGTCCCCCATTTTCCCAAAGGCAAACCCCCACAGTGTGAGGAGACAGGCTAGAAAACACCTCCAGGTGCGTTTGTCATATATGCTGAGTGTTCATGAAGACCAGAACTGAGGTGGGATGAGAGGAGTCAATCACTGACATGGGGAAGGAACGCCAGCAGAGGTTTTCTGGGCATTTGGATGGGCTTGAACCTCTGTTTGAAGTGCAGAGGGACCTAGGCACTTCTCAGGGTGGGGGAACCTTCCTCCCACTAAAATCCTGAAAGCAATAGATCCACTTGATTATGGGCTAAAACTCCTAAACTACAAGCCATAACAAACTCCTTGTGTAAACTGATTTATCTCAGGTGGCCGTTATAAGAATGGAAAACTGACTAGCACAAAGGACACTTTAACCAACGTTCTGATTCTTTTCAGTTTCTGATTAAAATATAATTGTGTCTTTTCCCCCTTCCTTTTCCTCTCTCCAATCCAACCCTCCCACACTACCTTCTCCTCCCAAATTCATGGTCTCTTTTTCTTTAACTCATGATAGAAGCTACTCATTGCATAGAGGAAAGGGAAGAGAGAAGACAGACCTGTATTCCCCTACACCCCACCAACCTAAAACCTTCCCTTACATCCTACCTCTTAAAGGTTCCACCACCTTTCAATAATAGCCTGGTCTGGGGAACAAGCCTCTGATGCATATGCCTTTGGAGGAATGCCAAGATCCACTGCCTCTGGCACCTTGTTCCCAATTGCTCTGCCCTCTGTGCTCACACACTGGATGGCCCATCTGAACCTGTTGGGGGGTACCGCAACCTTTCCTCTTTAAAGTCACCGTGTTGTTCCCTCTTGTGGACCCCTGGACATCACATGTAGGGTGACACACCAGGCAACCCAGCTCAGTCTGGCTGCTGCCGGCAGGAGCAGGTTTTACATGGTCAACAGGTACCACAGACAGCTTTGAGCTCAGCTCCCAATTTCATAGGTCTAGAAGCCAAGGCAGAGGATGCTGGTGGAGTCCCCTGGGCTCAGGTCCACTGATGAACCTGGAGAGGGCTCACACTCAAACCCAGCTGCACTGATGGAGACTCTGATTTGCTTTTGCTTCTTTCCTTGGGATCCAGTGTGTTTCTGAAATGAAAAGCAAACTGACTTTGAAAATGTGGCTTGGATTTAGTCACACATTGCGCTGCTCTCTGCACAGCCCTACGAAGGGCTATTGCTTCAGGCAACTTCCCAAACAGTCAGCAAGCGATTATTGAGATCTCTTTATCTACCCAGAGTTGTGCTAAGTCTGGACTGAGTATAAAATCTGACGTATATCAAGTGTACAGCGATGGCTCCTGGCTTCAAACAACCTTATGAATCCACAGAACATGACATCTGACCAAATATTGATCACATAACAGTACAGTTTCATAGAACTCACACACATTAACTAGTACTGTCTAGGAAGAACAAATAATACTAGTGTGTTTTTATATAAAACAAAACATACATGTACATGGCAGCAGCTAACTCAAGCACTACTGGAAAATCTGAAATACGTGGCAGCCTTCTAATTAAAAAGATTATTTCCTGCAAATTCAAATGGAATATACTTCTCCTGCTTCCATTATTTTTTTGTAATCTAATGTAAAAAACAAACTCTGCAAGGAACGTGAAGTTTATTGTAAGGCTGAGCATGTTGTTTCAAAATATTGCCATCAGTCTGAGAACACGAGGCAGTAGATGCTTTGAAAACACCTCCCTGTACACGCAGGCCCCATCACTTGTGTCAAAGCCCCGTCCATCACCACGGACCTCCAGCCCCCCCCTGCAGAATCTGACAGAAGGGGGATGTCTGGTGAGTCAGAGCCATGCACATTAACATCACCTAGTGGGCCTTCTGGTCCCACCGCCAGACTAATCCAAACTCCAGCGTTGTCTCTTGTACATCCTCCATGGCTTTTCCCAGCCAAGGTTTCAATGACTCAGGTTGTACCGTGTTCCCTTGAGCGGTTACACAGCAGCCAAAGAGAAGAAATTATTTTTTTTTATTGACTCTAACTTTCCCTTTCCTTCTTCTCCTACTGCACATTCTGAGTCCTTCAGACCACCCACTGAGCCTCCTCCCACGTGTGAGGGCAGCTCTTCCCAGCATTATTTGGTCTGTGAAATGCTTTTGAATCTTGACAGTAATGACTGTGGACATGTGGGAAATGGCCTCTGGGCACTGGGGTCCTTTCCTTGGGTCTAGGTACATTCTAGGCTCAGGTTTTGATGTCACTGCACCTTCAGTGCACATGTCTCTCTCTTGTACACACACACACACACACACACAAAGACAGACACACACAGAGACAGACACACAGACACACACAGACACACACACAGACACACACAAGACACATAGACAGACACACACAGACACACACACACAGACACACAGACAGACAGACACACACACACAAGATACACACAGACACACACAAATAGACACACAGACAGACAGACACACACAGACACACACAGAGACACACACACACACACACACACACACAGACCTGCACTCATATACACACTCCATCACACATCTTTCTATAAATTTCCCACTATCTTCACTCAATCCCTAAGTCAAACTTGGTCCCATGGAGGAAGGAAAACCCCAAAGCGGGAACTATGGAGAGTGTCTCTGAGACAGAAAGTGACTGTGTCACTTGGGCATTACTGTCAAATAGAGTTCCAAATACAAGAAACCTCCAACACTTCTGTTGTTTGTCTCTGTAGGAATCTGACTATTTCTAATTCTAAAATTGTATTTACTTTTAATTATGTGTATAAGTGTGTCTGTGTATGTAATGCAAATACAGGTGTCTTTGAGCACCAGAAAAAGACACAGAACCCGTGGATGGAACTGGAGTTACAGGTTAAGAGCCACCCAGTGTGAATGCCAGGAACCGAGCTGGGGTCCTCTGTCCGTCTGTAAGAGTAGCAAGCACTCTTAATCCTTGAGCCAGCTCTCCGGCTCGCCCCCACACCCCACCCCTGGATTGTGTTCTTTCTCCCAATGTTCATTTTAGAAATGCCCCAGCAATTTCCAAATCTTCTCTCAAAATATTAAGCTCAAAGAAGCATTGCCTAATTACAGGTAAACTGAATTCTTCAACTTTCAAGCTCAGTCATAATGTGGGAATACTGTACTAGTTGGATACTAATATTTGTTATTTTTGATAAATGTTCCAAGACACATATCTTCTAAGAAGTAGTGGGATTCCATTATGGAAGTGGAAAAATAGAGGCTTAGAGATGTCAAATGACTTATGAAAGTCTGGTTTGGGTACCTAGATGCTGACACTGTGTCCTGTTCTTCAAACTCAAGCACCTTGAAATGACCAAGGTACTAGTAGAGGGCAATGGGGGAGGGGCTAGATTCTTTGGCCCTGCTCTTTCTGTCACTGTATTGAATGTAGGACAACATGCATCAGCCATGTGTTTGGTTCCCACACTTAGGGATGTGCGTGTCACTCACAGGGATGCCACTGTAATCTAAGTCCGTCTGAGCCATCAGGTGGAGACGCAGTCTCAGGTTTCCGGGACTCTGATTATGGGGAAAGGCTGTAAATCTGAGCCAGAGAGACCATGGCACATAGCTAGGTACCTTTTTCAGTGGGGCAGGTCACATCCTGCTTCTTCGGTGGTCTGGGCAGGAGTGGGGAAAGAGCTTCCTTCTTCCCAGAATACTCCCATTCTTCTTGCTACACCTCTACTTCCTGTCTGGTTGTCCCACCTATACATCCTGGCTAATAGCCAATCAGCGTTTATTTAAATCATGATTGACAGAATACAGACAATTCTCCCACACCACTAGGGTATCTGTGCTGGTCACCCAGGGGCCCCAGGGACTGTCAGAAAGAGCTCTGACCCTACTGCCACTATCACCTGTGCTTTGGTCCCCTAATGGGTTCAGTGGATCCAGCTCTGGCCCCTTTCTCTCTTTCTGAGAGTATGTTTCCTCCATCTGGCAAGAACCTGCCTTCCTATTCCTGCTAGGTCTCATATGGGGGAGAGGGTAATTCAGCTCTCTGCTACCTCTAGTTCTCCCAATTCCCCATAGGAGTTGAGTCTTCTACCAGGCATGAGGCCAAGCCTCAGGGCCTGGTCCTCCAGCACTCTCCACACCCCCATGCTCCCCACACAACCTGTTGGGAGCTTGGAGACTGTAATCTCAGCACTTGAGAGGTGAACCAAGAGGGTCATGAGTTTAAGGTCATCCTCACCTGTTTCGTGAGGTCGACACCTGGGCTATGTGAGAAGTTGTCTCAGACAAGAATATATTAGAAATTCTGTTACAGTATGCTAGCCCTTTCTTCCAGCTCACACTGCACACTCACTGACAGTTCTGGAATATTCTCTGTCATTATATCTTTGGAGCTCTAAATTGCCTTTGCCATATTCCCTCTTTCCTTATTATTGTGTGTGTGTGTGTGTACATATTGGTTTAGTTGTGTGCATGTGTGAGGGCCTGCTTGGAGGCTCAGGGTCAATGGCAGGGGTCTTTCTCAGTCACTCTCCACCTTATTTTTTGAGATGGGGTCTCTGAACCAGGATCTCCCCAATTTTGGTAGCATGGAAGACCAATAAATGCTAGGGATTTTCCTGTCTTTGTCTGCAGAGGCAGAACTACAATGCATCACTCTGCATGGTTTTACATGAGAGCCGTTCATTCAAACTCTTGTTCTTAGTCTTGCACAGCAAGTGTTTTATCAGCTGAGCATCTTCCAGCCTCCCTTCCATCATCTTGGCTGAGCATCTTCCAGCCTCTCTTCCCTCATCTCGGATGAACATCTCCCAGCCTCTCTTCCGTCATCTCTGCTGAGCATCTTCCAGCCTCTCTTCCCTCATCTCGGCTGAGCATCTCCCAGCCTCTCTTCCATCATCATTGAAACTCTGGTACAACCCAGGTGCTTTCTCAGTCCATCAGCCATAGCTTCTGGCCTCATAGGTTTTCCTCCTCACTGTCTCTCTGGCTGCATTCGACATTATTTCTCCAGTTCTCTCCACAGTCCCCTGAATCTTTGGCAAGCAGTTCTCTGTTAAACATAGCCACTGAAGTCTCAGTTTCTGTTTTATTTTACTCCAGGGTTTCATAGTTAAGGTGTTTTGTTTCAGAAGTTGGAGGAGCAGCTCAACTGGTAGAACACGTCTCTAGCATGTAGGAGAGCCCAGATCAACTGGTAGAACACGTCTCTAGCATGTAGGAGAGCCTGGAGCTTGCGTGCCAGCATAGTCTAAACTGGCAGTGCTGTGTGCTTGTAAACTCAGCAGGCAGGAGGCGGGAACAGGAGGCTTAGCAGTTCAGGCTTACCTTCCCATATTTTGTAAGCTCAAGGTTGGCTTGGGATGTTGGATATCCTGCCTCAGAAAAAAAAATAAAACAAAACAAAGAAGAAAACAAAAAACAAACAGAGCAAGCAAGTGAACAAACAAACCAATTAAACAAACAAAGAACTCCACGAAAACCCAAAACCAACAACAAAGAAAAGAAAGAACTCAAGGATTGAGTTTATTTTAAAAATATGCTTCCCTTCTATCCATATCTTAAGTATACTCTCCCACTTATTGAAAACAGTTGTATTCTGTCTTTGATAATTCAAAGAATGAGACATCTTTGCAGGATCTACTGTCTGTCATTTTTACTGAATGTCCACATCTGTAAAATGGGGATGACATCACCTTTTTTACACCATTCTGATGAGGCCTGAGCTAGTGCCTGCAAAGCATCCAGCCCAGGAGCAGATTTGTACAGAGAGATATTTAAAGAGCAACCACCATTTTCAGGGGTGGAGGTATCATGGTTGGAGAATTCTACCGTAAAACTACCACCACGACCAGAGTCAAAAAATTAAGAATGCAGGAGAAAACAAAAACAAAAACAAACAAAAAAATGGAGCTGGGTAAAAAGATGGGATATAGTCCCATGGGTTCTTCAATTACCTGCTGTCCTATGAGATACTCATCTCATGCAGTCTGTCTCGTTAGAGTCTCGTGAATTCCGTTGGTGTTGCAGCCTCAATGCTGGGGACTGTCTAGGCAAGGCTTGCATGTCCTGGGTCCTCAGGGGCCTCCATGCCTTGCTACAAAGCTCCCCTTTCTCCATAGTCACTGGGTGGGGTTGAAAGATGATTTCCTTTTCTGAACTGAGTCTGGGGGCTTTGAGCCTATCCTGGGTCTTGGGTCTTCCAAGCCAGGCTTCCTGTGGCCAGGAAAGGGAAGAAGCTGGTCAGGAGATGCAAATATAGGAGAGGATCAGGGAGAGTCAGAGCAGAACTATGCTCTTAGCCAGTTGCTGGAGCAGCATCTACGCTAGCTAGATTCAACCTCATGGAAACTTCCTGAGAGGACAGTAGAGAAGGCAGGCTTCTGAGGCACTCAGGTGTCTCACCTGACTGTGGCTAGCAGGAGTTCCCAGAGTGATAACAGCCTAAGAGGCAAGGTAAGTGCAAAAGCCAGGTTGCCTGATGGGACAATTGGATGTCACCCAAGGTGGTAATGGCTGCTCACTTTGTTGAAGGTCAGATTTGTGTCAGTGTGAGTTGGCCCTCCAAGGCCCTCCAAGGTCTATTTAAAAAGTTGTTGACGGACTGTCTTTCCCACTCTTTACTTCCTGCTAGACTCTACTTCTCTCAGTTGTGTGTTTGTGTGTGTGTGTATACATGTTATGTGTATGTGTGGAAACGTGTTTACATGCTTGCAGATGCTAAAGGGCAACCTTAATATTGCTCCTCAGGCTCCATCTGCCTGTTTGTTTGTTTGCCTTTGTTTTGGGAATGGGATCTTTCACCGATCAGGGATGTGCCAAGTAGGCGAAGCTGGCTGGCCAGTGAATTGCGGGAGTCCCCTTGTCCCTGTGCTGGGACTACAGTGGCAGGCCTCCACATTGGCATCTTTGTATGCCGGTTCTGGGGACTAAACTCAGGACTTCATACTTTCAGGGTAAATACTTTACTAACAGAACCATCTCCCGTCAATTTTTTTTAAAACTATCCCACCTCTTCACCTCTCTGGGTCCCTCTCCTGGTCAGCGTGGCTGCCATCCTGGCTGAAGCTGGCAGGTACCTTGGGATGGCTGTGCTGAAGTTTATCCGTACTGTGGTTCCCAGCATTGTGCCATTTCCTGGCCCAGACCTGTCTCCTCAAAATGTGACTCCAGGTCCCATGGGGGCTTTGGCCCCACCGGCTGGTGGACAAGGTTCAGCCCATAAGGGTTGCCTGCTGCCCATCTGGCATGGGGGCACAAGCTCCCTGGGCTCCTCTCCCACCAGGGAGCTGAGCGGAAGAAGCCCCTCCCAACTGGAGCTGCCAGGACGGGTCCTTTCTAATGTCATGTCACCACGGTGGTTTCCGGAGCTGGTCTGTGGACAGTGTGCGTGCATCACAGCCTCTTCTTGGACTTTCTCACCCCTCCCCTTCCTCCAGCAGGCTGAGTCCTGGGATCCACATCTGGCTCATTTTGGTATGAAAAAGGTTTTCCTGGCTCGAGCTTCCCACTTCCAGGAAGGCTATCCCAGCAGCGTGGGAGTCAGGCTGACCAGGGGCCAGTGGCTGGCCATCTACTCTCCCCGCTCCAGGGTACTGTTCCCCTGACTCACCTCTTCTTCCACTGTGGGTCACACATGTGGGAAGGTGTCTGGGAGAAACCCCTGACTCTTGCTAGCTGGGAGGAACCTCTAGAGCTGTGGTTCTCAACTTGTGGGTCTTGACCAAACAACCTTTTCACAGGGGTCACATATCAGATATCCTGCATATCAGATATTTACATTGCGATTCATAACAATAGCAAATTTATAGTTACAAAGTAGCAACGAAATAGTTTTATGATTGGGTGGGTCACCACACCATGAGGAACTGTATTAAAGGGTTACAGTGTTAGGAAGGTCGAGAACCACTGCCAAAGTCCTCTAGGCATGACCTGACTCGGAATCCTTCATTCCAGGCCACTGCCTTCCCTGTCCAGACCCTAAGCTCTGTTCTGAGCCTTGAGAAAGTGGGGGGCACCCTACTGTCACTTTCTCAGCTACATCATGACCTTGATTTCCCCAGGAGTTCACAGATTAGAAGTGACTTGAAATTGCACATCCCTGTTCCCACATGGTTGATAACCTCCTGGGAGCCCCTGGGCCAGACTCCTGGCCACTGCTGAGGGGGTTAATTCCACGTGTGGTAGTTTAGTTTTATATATATTAGGAGAAAGGTGTCTAGCGATTTGAGTAAATGTTATTCTGGGTGCACCCATGAGCATGTTTCTAGATGAATTTGACATTTGACTGGGTGAAATAAATAAAGAAATTGCCCTCTCTAGCATGATGGGCCTCATTCCAATAGTCGAAGGCTTGGACAGAAGAACAAAGCAAACTTAAGGAAGTTTGCTCCTTCTGCCTGCTTGCACCCAGTCAAGACTGGCAGTCTTCTTTGACCTTTGAACTTGAATGCTGGAACACTGACTCTTTTGGGGACCTCAAGTCTTCTGGCTTTTAGACTGTTATGGTTTGAATCTGAAATGTTCTGCATAGACTTATGTTGCGCATGCGCGCTCAGCTGTTCTTCCTCAGGTGCTGACTACGCTGGATTTTGAGACAGGGTAGATAGACTGTTTGACTGGGTATCCACAGGGATCCACTTGGCTGTTTCCCTGTGGTGTGTCACCACACTTGACACTGCTACATGGGTCTGGGGATCAAACCTAGGTCCTCACAGTTTGAAGGCAAGGGTTACTGACTGAGCCATCTCCTCAGTCCCAGGTGCATGTTTTGTACCTCAGCTACTAGAGCTCTTCCGGGAGCTTGTGCTGCCTTTGGGAGCTGGGGTCTGGCTGGCAGAAGCAGGTCAGTAGGGGCGGGTCTTCATGATTGTGTCCTCTGGGGGGTTCTAGCCTTGTTCTCTGCTTCCTGTCTAGCCTTGATGTGAATGATCCTCACCACACCCCCTCCCTGCCATGATGGGCTGAGACTGTGAGCCTAAATTTCCTCCTTTATGGTGTGTTCCTTCTAATGCAAAGGAAGCTGAGAGAGGCGGGAACTCAAGCCATCAGCTTGCCTAGGGCTCCAGTTTGCTGGCTGCTGACCTTGGGACTTCCACCACTCTCCCACAATCACAGGAGCACACACTGTCCTCACGCGATCCCTCCTGTTGGTTCTGTGTCTTGGCAGATTCCGTTCCACGATTTCTAACCTAGGCCCTACTTTGCCCTTTTGGCCTAGGCCTTTATGCACCGATTCCTTGTCTCTGTCTCTTCCACAGATCTCTGTTCTCTTGGCTTATTTTCCCTCTGACTGTGGCATCCAAGACCAACCTAAAATCAAAGATCCCAAGTTCACCACCCCTTTCTCCCTTCCACACCTTTCTCTCTTCCATACCTTTCTCCATCCCACCCCTTTCTCTGTTCCATCCCTTTTTCTGTTCCACAAATCTGCCTCTCAAACTCCCAGGCGAAGACCTTTCTACTAACAAAAATAAAAAATTAAAAAGTTAAAATGGTTTGTTTGAATAATAGAGAGCACTGAATTGGGTCCTAAAGTAGTCTAAAATATCTACTACTCCATGGTGATATTATGTATGTGTATATATATATGTAATATAAAATATGTATATATCTCGATATAAATAAATGATTAATTGACTGAATGAGGGAGAAGAGACAAAACCTCAGAGAATTTGAGTCACATGGATGCTCTCTCGGAGAAGGAGCTGTGTCTCCCCTTCCCCGGAGCATGGCTTCCTACATGGTGCCTTGCTTCCAAAGAAGGAGTGGTCTCACTTGTAATGGAGAAACTTGCAAGCCCTCTTGTGGCTAGGGTGATGTCACCAGTGATAAGTTATTCTGATAGCAGTGACCCTCTGTCATGACGCTATGAGAGAGACATTTCATCTCTGAGGTTCCCCCCAAGCCCAAACCCATAGCTCCCATCTAATCTCGAGAAACATCACATCTAATTGAGGGTCATTTTGTAAAAATACCTGACTGGGACTCTTCAGAAGTGTCAAGGTCATAAAAACAAGGGTAGACAGAGGAGCTGTCACTGCTGAGGAGAGCCTAGGGAGACCTTTGACGATGACGCACTGAAAGGTGATACTCGGCATGAGCCTGTGGAACAGGAAAAAGACATGGTGTATGTGTGTGGGGGAGCAGTATCTGGAGAAATCCACACGAGGCCCGGAATTTTGTTAACACTGATATACCAATGGTTTTTCATTTTGACAACTGTACCACAGAAATTTAAGGCGATAACATTAGGGAAAAGGAACTGGCCAAGAGGAGACGGGATGACGGCTGAACTACATGTTCTTCCTGAGCCTGAAACAATCCCCAAACCAAGAGTTTGTTTAAGAAGAGGAGGCAGGTTAACCCTGAGCATGTCTTCCTCCTCTTCCCCTCCTCCTCCTCATCACCTTCTCTTCTTCTCTGAGCGTGTGTGGTATGTATGTTTGGGGGGGGGGCAGCACATGTGTGTAGGTTTGCATGCAAAGGCCAGATGTTAACACCGGGTCTATTTTTCTATTTCTCATCTTATGTACAAAGGCAGGGTTTTTCAATTGAATCCAGAGTTTGCCAGTTTGATCAGAGAGTCACCTTGCCCTGTCTCTGCCCCCTGAGCTGCTGGAACTGCACGCAGGCTGCCACACATCCCTAGCACTGAAATGGGTGTGGGGATTCCAAGTTCATTCTTCACACTTGTGTGGAAAACCTTCCTGGCTGAGCCTTCTCCCCATCCCCCTCCTGCTTCTTTGGATGTGCTTTATTATACAACTAATGGATCAATACATTCTCCTTGTGTAAGATTCAGTGAAACAAAAAAAAAACACAAATTCTGAAATTTCCATTGATAATAGACCCATCAGACCCTTTTTACATATGGAGAAACTGAGGCATGTGGAAGTTAAGGATGTCGGCCAGGGTGGAGATCAGCTGAAGGAGGGAAGAAGTGCCAGCATCGATTCTAACTACCCGGATGCACATGCATATACTCACCCTCTTGTGGGATCAGCATCCATATTTGTGTGCAATTGACTTTTGCTTCTTATCGGTACACGTTGTTGTGCCTTCCATGTTAGTTCTAAGGACCCAGAGCCATTTTTCTTCATTACTCTATGCAGTTACTCTCAACCAAGTGTGATTTTGCCATCAGTGGACATTTGGCAAAATCTGGAAACATTTTTGGCTGTCACAGTTGGGAAGAGGATGGAGCATCGTACCCCTGGCATCTGATGGGAAGAGGCCAGGGAAACTGATTCCACACCCTACTATGCACAGGGAAGCCCCTGTGACATGCAATTATTGGCTATGAACATTCATAGCACTGGTTGGAACCCTACTGTATGGTATTCTGTGGCAAAATAGAAGATTCCTAAAGTCCTTGCAGCTCTGACATGTGACATGATGTGTCACTCAGACTTGTCCTTTACTTTCTCTGTGACTCAGTTCTTCCCAGATCTTGTATCTCTTACTTCTTGTTGGGTGTTGCCATAGCTTCATTTCTGTCGCTGTGATAAAATACTTAGGGAAAGAGGCCGCCTAAGAGAGAAAGCTTTATTTTAGCTCATGATTCCAGACTACGGTCTGTTAGAGCACGGAAGCCAAGGTTTCACGTCATAGCCACAAAGCCAGAGAGAACTAAAGGCAAGCATGGCAAGTGTTCAGCTAGCCTTCTCTACACAGTGCAGGGACCTTGGCCCAGGGAACAGTGCTGCCCAAAGTGTCCCCCACCCATGCTCAAAGACCAACCTGATCGAAGCATTCCCTCATTTCAACTCTCTTGCTAGGCTCAGGTTGACCCCTAGAACCAACCACCACAGGAACTCACCTTTCCACTCTCTGTACAGGATGCAGCTTTCCTCAGAAACAGCTTACTTCACACGCCACTAGCACCCATGCTTCCCGTCTGAAAGGACCTGGAGCGCAAGGATGGGCTCCATTTTTGCATTGTCCTTGTCCTTTGAGTGAAGGAGAAGATCAGAAGCCACATCCTCCTGTTCCCAAGGAAATCTAGTCATTCACTGCAACATTTTAGCCCAGGACCCCTCAGCCTTAGCCTGCGTAGCGGAACCATTAGGAAACCCTAATCTAAAGCTCTGTTAAAACAAACAAACAAACAGCTTCCTGTAATCATTCTGGTTCCTAGCCAGGGAGGAGAGCCTCTCTTAGCCAATCCTAGCAATTCTTATGATAACATGCGGTGGTAAGTTTGCATAAAAGAAAAGGTCATGTCCAATGCCTGTTCTCTAATCTGGGCCTCTCATACTGTACTGTGCCTACAAACCGCCTGGGATTGTGTTAAAATGCAGATCTGGATAAGGTAGTTCTGGAGTTGGGCCTGACACGGGTATTTTTCATAAGTTCCCTGATGATGTCTGTGTTGCTGGCCTGGGATTGTACTTGAGCAGTGACCCCTGAAATGCTGTGGACTGGCTCAGCCATTAAGAGCACTTGCTGCCCTTGCTGAGGACTTGATTTTGGTTCCCAGCAGCCGTGTCAGGTGTCTCACACTTCCTATCTCTTCAGTTCTAGGGGACCCATCACCTTCTGACTGCTGTGGTCACTTCACTCATGAGCATATTCCCCCCAAACATATACATAACTAAAAATAAATCCCAAAGAAAGAAAAGAGACTAGAAATGCTGTTTCTGTAGCTGGGGCCTCTCCCCTCTTTCCCTAACAGACAGATTTCCTCTACCGAGCACCTGGCTACCTTCTCAGAGAACTTGGCTCAAATAGATTGAAGTGAAACACAAACTCAAAATAGAAATCACAGTGTTTACTGCGAGTCGGCACAAACAAACCAGCCAGCCAGCCCATGGAAAACACGAGGAACATGAAACCCAGCCCCAGGAACTCCAGGCCCCTCTGGGTTTAACGGTCTTGACTGAATGTCCGTCAGAATGCCAGCTAAGATCCGTCAAGGGCGTGATTTCCGCCCGCAAACCCAGGACCCCCTTTGTGCTGCTCCAGCTGTGCTCTGTTCTCCATCCGTGGGATTTAGACACCTGGGACTGTGCGTGGAACTGGTCCCATCACACTTCACTTCCTATACCTGACACATTTAATACTTAGTTTTCGAAGAAATGAAATCCCTGTACAGCACTGGCCTGGGAAGGCGCAGTCAGCTAAGGGATCTCTCTCCCCCACCCCCATGGAGAGTTTTGCCCAAATAAGGTGACTGTCAAACCCAGCAGCCTCCTGAAGAGGGTGTAGTGACCAGGGTCTCCCAGGAACTAGTGGTACAGATAACAGAATATTAGAGAAACTTTAACAAAAGTGTACATAGCAGTTGCTTTTCCGGTTGCTGCAGTAACATAGCTGACAAGAGAAAATGGTTTGAAAGGATATGGTCCAGCACAGGAGAGAGGCCATGGTGGGAGGGTCAGGAGGCTGGCCATAGCGCCCCTGAAGTCAGGAAGCAGAAAGCAGCTCACTGTCTCCTTTATATTTGCTCAGGACCCGAGACCATTCATTGGACGGTGGTAGCACTCACATTCAGCGTGGGTCTTCCTTCCTCAGGAAAGGCCTCAGACGTATCCAGAGTGTGTCTTCTAGGTGATTCTAAATTCTGTCAAGCTGAGAACAAAGGTGAACCCCGAGAGTGGGCAAACACAGTTCTAAAAGGCTCGCCAAAGAACAGCATGCGTGTAGTTAGAAACGTATTCCAGAATTGAGGTGAGAGAAGCTTCCAGAAAGCATTGGGTCTATGTGATGATGTTATTATGCACCACTCTGGAAGGATCTATGGGTCTTGACCTCATAAAGTGCAATTGTGCAGTACGCGGCTGAGGGCAGGGGTTTTACCAATGAGCCACCTGGCTGTGTGCTGAGGCAGCCACACCCCATGGCCCAGAACTGAAGAGCCAGGAACTGAGATGCTGGGGAGAACCGTGAGGAAAGCCCAGCCGGACCCCCATCATAAGGACTCCAAGTGGACTGGAGGCGCAGGCTGTGGCACCTTCCAAGTATGAAGGAGACCGTGTTCAAAGAGTCCTGTTCTCTGTACCATGGCACCACGTGGTTCAGGCCAGCACTCACCAAAGCTCCAAAGAGTGGAATACTCAGAAAACTAAACAAAGAACCCTGAAGAAATAGTCATAGTTTTGGGGAAAATGTTTTCACTATTTCAGTTCAAACACAGGGCTCAGCTCACCTGTCACCTAAGCTGGTTCTCTTACCCAGCAGTGGTCACCAGGACGTCAGCACTGAATGGTTGGCCTATCTCTGTCCCCTCTGAAATCACTGAGTGGCTGCCAACTGGAGGACAGGACGGAGGGGGATTCTCAGAATTCTTGCCTCCTCCTCCTCAGACACAACACCAAACCCCCGGGAAAAGCACTTACATTCATGATCTGTTTATAAATTTACTGACATTGATTTATGACCCTTGGTTGGACCCAGTGTTAGCTTTTTCAGGGTATTTCTTTCTTTTTGGCCTTTAAAAATGTGTTAATGTTATGGTTCACGTTCTTAATATAGCCACATACCAGGAGCCACCGGGAAGACAGCTGGGAATCCAATCAATTGCCCAGGGGCAGGAACCCAGACTTGATTTATGCTGGAGGCTGCAACTGGTGTGAAAGCTGATTCTGGCTGGGTCAGAGCAGACCATAAGAAGACCTCTATATAGCTATCAGCCTAAGGGGGTGTTGAGAGAGGCAGGATTTGGATTTGCACTTCCCCTCTCTGTCTGAGACACACCAGCCTGGTCCCTTCACTGAAGCATGGGGACATTGCTATTGGCCCAGAGTGACATATTCCTGGAACTCCTACTGGCTGAGACTCTACCACAGTGGGTGCCCATCACCTGGAGATGTGCCTTGTGGGGTGGAGACTGCCCCAGGCCGGGCACACCTGGCTTGCAGTACTTACCAGGACAAGCAGAAGTGGCTTTCCTTTTGGCTTCTTAGCCAGCTAGCACGGTTGAATATGGAGATGTGTCGCTGGCTTCTTTCATAAAAGTCAGGGGTCACCACACAGAGTCCAGACTCTTTCTACCTACCTGTGCATACATGGGATTGGGAGCGAGAGGAGAAAGTCCCTCCCTCGGTTACTGTCCCTGTCTTCACACACACCAAGGAAGAGAGATGCTCCCTGTCACTAGCTGAATTATAATTAATTATCACTATCACTAGCTGATAATACCTTTGTCATCTGTCTCCTTACAGCTGCTATGGAGGAAGTGGCTAATATTTACCAAATGTCCTCAGTGGTCAGGAGCTCAGTGGGACTTACCTGGTGTTAAAGCCTCTAGCGCGAATACCGTTATTCCTGTTTCACAGAGGAACTGCGGGGAGATGAAAGCTGTTCACGCTTAACTGCACATCCAGCAAAGGTGGAGGTCAGTCAGAGACACAGCCTGACTTTTGCCCACTCTCTCATCTCTGAGCCTCCTGTTTATCCCCTTATCCACCATCTATGCGTTGTTCATCCATGCATCATAGTATTCTCCATGTGTCTGTCCTTGGACTGTTCATCCATCTATCTGCTAGCTAGCCTCTACCTGCCATCCCTCCTTCAAGCAAAGCCCTACAACATTGGCTGAGGGCTCTCAGAGCTCACATCACGGCTTTTGTGGGTCCCTGGTGTCTGCTTAGAGCTGTAAGACAGACAGATGTCACCTTTCCCCATACAGCCTTTGAGTCTAAAAGAATAGTTGGGAAAACGGCCCAAGCAAAGCCCCTGAGCGCTCCTAGATCCTGCCGGAATCTACCCGCAGGGACCCCTGTGGACAGTAGGTGGCGCTAGAGGTCAGGCACAAGGCTGAGTCGCGTGGGGCCTGATTTCCTAGGAACAGAGGCCAAAGCAGCCGCTACTGTGGGTAACCTTGGGACTGGAGCAGAGGCGAGCTCTCTGCTGTCCGTGGGCTTTGGACTGGAGTCAGGGTGAGGGAGCCGGTCTCCACACGGTGGCCTGTGCCAGGGCTCCCAGTACATGGAAGGATGGGGCAGGCTCCTGTCTGGGTTTTGCCTTCAAGGAGAGCATTGGCCCTTGAATGTAGACCCCAGTGATGAAGGCAGACTGGTGTTCAGGCCAGGCCTTCCTTCCCTCAGCTCCCTGGGAGAAAGATGGTTTGTCCTGTTAGTTCCTTCCTTTCTTCACTCTCACTGACTAGAGCCATCCCAGGCCTCCCAGGAATAATCAATTGTAGACATCCTCAGAGTCCTTCCAAACAGTGAACATTTCCACACTCGGTATAGTATCCCCTAGATGGGTCATCCCCATAACAAGGGGGACAAAGCTGTGTTGGGCTAACTATGCTGGACTTGGCTTCAGATCCCAGGACCACCTTAACATGCTGTATCTCCTTCCCACACAGGTCTGCCCAGGGAAAGAAGCCACCTATTGTCTGAGCTCTCTTTCCGTCCTGGCCTTCAGCTTCTCTCTTCATCTCAGCAGCCTGGATTCCAGAGCCCAGACCTTCTAGACCCCTAGACGAAGCTCATACATTACTCAGCTAAGGGAAAGATGGGAGGGCACAGAAATGTTCGTTTAAAGTTAATTACTGCGGGCGCTGCTACTAATTGCAGCAGCTCAGCTGCTTTCCACGTGTGTACCTGTGTGTGCGTGTTTAAAATGGGTACTGCTCAGTGTCAGCCAAGCCCCATCACAACTTAACGACCTGGAAAATCTCAGTCTAATAAACAAAGTTGGCTTTAAGTTCTAGAGAAGAAACAAGCCTTGCCCGCCTATGTGCATGTGTGTGTGTGACCCACACGCCTGGGACATCACACCCACGGGTACACACAGACACACCAAGATAAAAACACCAGAGCCTCAGCCCTTCTGTCCGTGCCTTTCCCTCCATAACTGAAATTAAAATAGCCTCTGTCACAGCTCTCTTTTCCTCTTTTTTTTTCTTAAAAAAGATTAAATTTATTTTTGACAGCAACTCACAAAAATAAACTAAATTAAACCCACCTTCTGTGCCACTCCTAGGCTAGGGGCAGCCAGGGGCGGATTTTTACAGCTGAGTTACATGACCTGAGAAGCACAGGGCACATAATGAGGACATTGAGAGACTCCTGTGTCCAGTGCGCGGCCAGTGCTGGGGTAATCCCATCCCTGGAGACGGCAGTGCTCCCAGCAGCAGCGGGTGGGGCCCTCACTTAGCAGGCGGACTCCTATATACTTTGGAACTCTTTCCTGAACCTAAACATTATTGCTAAGAAAGGGATAGCAGTGTGAGAGGCCATTGCCTGCCAGCTGGGCTCACACATTGCTGCATATGTGAGTTTCCACCCAGGGCTACAAGGAACATTCCAGATCCTACCCTGCCTGGGTTGGTGAAGGACTGTGTCCAAGCTCTGGAAACCTTTTGGTCTCGAATGCAGTGAACACTCCACAGTCTGAGCTCCATTGCCTAAGGACCCCAGAGGCAGGGATTGAGAGACTAGTGAGCCCAGTTCTCCTGTAATAGCCCACTGTCAATCACCCTGGTATGCCCCAGTATTGGGAAGCTCAGGCCGGAGCCCTGACCCCACCTGTCTGTAACCACATCAGGTGACAGGAGAAAAGACAGTGCTGTTTGCCTTCAGGGACCATAGCAACTGAGATGGTTCTAGTTGCTTCCTAGAAAATATTTTTGTGGGTATACTAGGGAATACTTATATTATATATTAATAATGGTCATTAATAATATAGAAATTATTTCATCACATCAATTAGCAATCAAGAAAATGTCCCACAGACATTCACAGGCTATTCTGAGGGAGGTGACTCCTCAGCTGAGGTTCTGTCTTCCCAAGAGGAAAAACCACGATTGGCCATTACCGACTCCATCAGCAACATGTACAGCCCAGCTGTCCCTGTAGTTCATGGGGCCTTTGGTGGCACCTGGCTTGTCTGTATATTTCCTTAGAATTCCTCTCTCTCTGCCCCAATCACAAGCCCCTTGTGTGAGTGGTGATGGCAGAGGGGGTGGTGGGGTGGGTGGGTGATGGCAAGGGGTGGTTG